>JBBPOS010000115.1:0-68886 GCA_038091575.1 Leccinum subgranulosum
TGTCTGGATTTCTAAGCGCGCGAGCGTTGAATAAACTGTAGAACGTAGTGTTGAAGCAGTAGTAGTCACCGTGAGGGCGAGGGAAGGAAATAGAAGAAGTCCGGCTGTCGATCGATCACCACATCTACTTCCGACATCCGCTTCCGGCGGGGTCCACATTCGTCGGTCCAACTGTTTGTAGTTTGGTCCCAAGCTTCAGTTCCGAAGGTCTGGGCCATTGGCTTACATGGCTGGCTTTTGGCCGTTCCCAATCACACGCCGGCATCACAGTGTCATAATACTCACGGGCATTCGGAGAAATATTAAATGCTCGCCATCATGTGTATGACGCGTGACGGCGTGACGCTGCCAGACATTGCTAGTGCTCTCCCTCACAATGCACAATGTCATTGCACATGCATGCAGTTGCTCGTTATCGCCCTTGCTCCCACTGTGCACGCACGCAGGAAGTCACACATGCCCGACGTCATTGCTCGGCAATCTTCGCCCCCTACGTCCACGCGTTCGAGTGACGCAGCCGACAGCGTTTGTAGTGCACTGGCCCGGGTACGCCATTAGGGCGCCCATCTTCTCACCCAGGAGATATCGTCAGCTCGGTGCATATACGCCAACTCAAGTCCTGGACCCTTACATCCTACTTCAAGCCATTCCAGCGCCTCCGACCTCGGGGACATTCACCTTCGCAGGTTTCGTTCTTTGGCTTCCGACCAGGCTTGCCCATCTAACTCCGCTGGAACCAGAGCAGCCGCCGTTGGAGTTAGGCTCAGGCGAGGTACCAAAGGATCGGCGGAAGGCGCAGGAGCAGGTATGTACAAGGGCGAGCTCAAAGTGTCTCAGAGCCGGCATCGACGGTGAACCAGAGAACCCGACCGACGCGCCGGTTGAGAATGAGGAACGGGAGGATGTGGGTTCACGAGTCACCCAACATTCCGCCCTTCTTCGTCACCGTCGCGATACTGAATCACAACGACGAAGAGGGCGGTGCCGGATGATCGATCGCGTCATTCCGTCCTAGTAGGATGTTTATCTATGTGCGGACGATGTCTTTCATCAACCGAGCGCTCTTTCTCGCCGTTCTGCTCTCGTAAGCCTCTGTATCATCAGATTTATATCCATTTATTTCTTATGAAAAGATAGTGAAAATCGTCAGTGCGGTCGTGATGAATCGTAAAAAATTACTGATAAGATCGGTAAAAACTATAAAGACTAAATGATATAAGTAAATGATAAGCAAACTGATATATCACCGACCAAATACCGAGCGACTACTCGTCCCCAAGCCCTGCTGCTGCTCAAAGCTCCCCCGTTCTCAGAAGGGAGCGACAACCCCGCCTTCAGACTGACCGTGCTCGCGTTCTTCTTGGCGTCGAGCGAAAACGCCACGTTCACGCTCGGCATGCTCAGTCGCCGGAGCCACCCTTTTGGCTTCTCGGGCCGTAATAGAATCGGCGGTTCGGGCGGGCGCAGGTCGCGAGGCGACGGGATCGTGTCCGAAGCCTTGTACTTGGACACCGAGCACGTGTCGCAGCCGCAAAACGACGTGTGGTCATCGGACGGCAATACTGGCGGGCGAGCGTGCGGGCGGGCGAACGGGATTGAGATTGTGGGGTGGTCGGGCGCGGCTGCGAGAGGCCAGAACTGCTTGTCGTCGTCGTCGAAGGCACGTTGATGTACGCTGCTCCTCGGACCTTTGGGTCCCTCTGCAGCCACGGGCTCGGGACGCGAACTAAGAAACTGCAGCCGATCACGTTCACAGTCGCGCGCTCGCTGGTTCAGTTGGCGTTCGCGCTGTCGAAGCTCGTACTCTTTCTCCTTGAGCTCCAGTTCTGCCAACTCTTCGATCCGTCGCTTCCGTCTCAATATCTCGCTCTCGGCCACGCGTACAGGGTGTCTGGTGGGAAACGATCAACGACCGGAGAAGTGGTTCGTTGCGGAGACTCCATAGGTTCGTCGGTTGGTTGATACCGCGACGCAATCACGGAAACGCCCAATGGTAACCTAGGGATATCCTTTGGTGTCTGAGACGGTGTCTTGACCTGGGTGCAAAACGGAGGGTAAATAACGAGAGATGAGACATAAAAGAGGGACCAACCACTCGGGTGTATTTGCTGCGCAACGCTGCCACGTTGCTTCCCGCACTATGAGTTGAATCTATGCGTTCGAGGCTCTTCTTGGCGCTGTGGCTTCTGAACACGCCTTTGCTGCTGTCAGAGTGAACGGTGCTTCGGACGAAGACCGATCCTGGCAAGTACAACTTGCGACTGCGGAGGGTAGTACATACTAGGAAACGGTTTGTTTTGGCCTGTTGTGGACGACGTTGTGAAGTTGTTCAAGTTCGATTTGTGGTTCACTTTGGTTTTGTCTTCTCCTCCACCTTCTCTCAGATATCCTCAGAATTATGGTACGTCCTGTTGACGCGTCCCAGCCGCGTCGTACATGATAATGATGGCTCTATAGTCAATACACGGACGGAACAGAGACTCGATCCACAGCATCGAACAAGACCTCATCCAAATCTTTTCTGCGCACCCACTGTCGCGTCTCAACCAGGCCCAAGAACCCATCATCCCCGCAGATGCACTCCCAGATGTCATTCGCGAATTCTCAGATCTGTACAACGACGTCGACCTTCTCACCGACTCCGAGATGCAGATGCTCCGGGCGCTGCTCGCTAGTAACCCGGGCATCGAAGTCACTCCCCAAGTACTCCTGCAGTTCATCGCTGAACGCACCAAGAACAGCCCTCGTGAATCACCAGGCAAGAGCCAGTCGGAACAACCCCCGTTGCCAAGGCACAATGCTGGAGACAGCCCCGACGACTCCCCACAGGAAGCTAGTGACGAAGGCGAGAGCGACGACCTAACTTTTCCTAATGCTCGGGGACGGCACCCGTTTGTGCGCGGTACGAGCGCGTCAAGATCGTCTAGTTCGGGTGGGGCGTCGAAGGTACCTAGTCGTCCACCAAGCGTGCCGCCCAAAACACCAGTGCAGACCGGGCCTCCATCTGCGTTTGATTCGTCGAGACGGCAGCGGTCAACACCGTTGGGTGCGGCGGCACCTTCCAGTTGGACGAAGCGGCCTGCACCAGCCGGTAGACGGAAGAGCATCGACGGATCGTCATCCCGCGGATCGAGTGACACCGAGGTGCGTGCGCTCGCGTACCAACTGCGCACAACGTGCTAATTTGTTTGCATTTTGCAGTCGTCAGTGACTAGTCCGCCTGCGTGGGGACGCCCAGGTCGTCATCGTGCTCCGTCAAATCCAGCAACCCCTTCCTCCACAGCCACATCTCCCAACAGCTCCGTGGCATTCATATCGCCACCCTTCGCACGCCCCCATTCCCGCACAGCTTTGCAGCCTCACAACACGATTGGTTTCCATTACGGCGTGACAGACTTCGATCGTGACGGGTCCATGTCGCCAGGGACCCTGTCCCCTGACACTTCATTGAACCAATCGTTTGATTACCCCAAGGGTGGCGCGGACGCGTTCATGGATGGCATTTCGTCGTTGCCCATGCCGCGTCGATCCGCGTCTGAGTCGGGTTCTGACTCGGACAGCGAAGACGAATCGTCATTGGGACTCGTGCTCGATCGTACTGCCACGTCATCAACAGTGTCACTGGAACCTTTTGACAAAGTGGAGGTGTTGCAGAAAGCGAACGTCGAGTTGAGTAGGAAGTTGATGGAAGCTGACCGGGCTCTTCAGAACAAACTCATGGAGCACGACAATGACTTGGAAGAGATGCAGTCCAGATTGGAAGAATTGAAGACCGAGTTGAATGCAACAAAGAGGGAGGAAAAGGAGTTGAGGGCCAAAGAAGTGTGTCCCCTTTTTCGGCCCTTTGTGGCCACTCGACTAGCTTTCATACTCACTTTGATTTTCTTTTCTTAGCGTGTCAGTTCGACGCAAATGGCTGCCCTCGAGAGCGAGATTGCGAAATTGCAAAGGGGTCTTGAGAACGCACGTATCTCCTACCAGTCTCTGCAGAAGCAATACCAGGAACAATGCGGTCCGTGCCGAGTTCTTTGTCTCTTTGCATTGATTCGATGTGCTAATTGAGGTCCAATTAGCCGAGTCCGAGCGTTACCGCAATACCCTACGGCGGCGTGACCAAGAGCTCAAAGACCTGCAAGACGTCAGTGCACTACAAGCCCTCGAGGCTCACAAATACACACGCGAGCACGATTCCTATGAGGAACGCATCGCCCAACTCGAGTCTGAGCTTTCAGATGCTCAACAAGCCCATGCACAGTTGGACGAGCAGAAGCAGGAGAACCTGATGCTCAAGGAAACCATCGACAGGATGAGATATGAGATGGACGAGATGAGGAGTCTGAGCGCAATGGGTGCTGGCACAGGCAGTGGAAGTGGCAGCGTCAGGGGAAGCGTGAGTAAGAGTTTAGGTGCGGAACTGCTGGGAAAGATGGGCGCCGGGTGGGGAATGGATGATGAAGATGAAGATGGTTTGGACCTTGACGATGAGAACCAGGATACGGAGGGCGAGGAAGAGGACGTGATCCAGACCATCATCACCAGGAAGAAGCGAGTGCGTCGACCATTCTTACGTTTCCATTGACTCCTTACTGATATTCGTTCCAGAAAGTGGGAAACCGATCGAGAGCCGAGACCCTTACGTTTGAGGAGACAAGGGAATATGCGGACGCTTCGACACAGTACCATGCGTCCGAACATACTGCTGTATCTGCTATGCAAACCGAGCCCGAGCCCCAGATTTCCACTACCAACTTTGCCACGCAAACAGAAGAGAAACCGCTCGCCTCTTTTGCTATTCAAACCGAACCCGAGGCTCTTCCGATTCCCCGGATTGTTGCAAGCACCGAAATTCAAACAGACACCCCTGAGCTAGAACCGGAACCATCTCGTTCGCCTTCCCCGATCGAGGAGGACTCGCTTGCTTCATCGTCGTCTACCGTTCTCCCGCCCACACCCAAGGGTATACTCGCCCACAATGACTTACCGCCGTCCTATACGCAAGTGGCTTCCTCTGAACCCCTTGAGTCGCTTCAGAAGTGGCATCACGGTCTTCAACTTCCGATCACTGGGCTCCCCTCTGGTATCTCCGAGGACGCCGTCGAGGAATGGCATTCCCTCAAAGCTGAACTTGGTATTGAGTGCACAGTCATCGACCAGATCGTCGAAGCGTCCACCAAGACAGGTCCGAGACCCAGTTCACGAAAGAGCAACAAGTTCTACAACATTTACAACACCTATGTCTACGGAGGTGACAAGGATGGGTCTGGCAGCATCAACGGCGCGAGTTATTTTGGTCTCGGCATCGCGAAACAACTGTTGTTCTGCATGGGCGCGTCGGCGTGCATGTACATTGTCATGGGACCTTATATCGCCGCGCAATATACGCCTGTGGGCGGTGCGACGTATTATGATCGTGCTGCTTGGTCAAGTTTCAACACCATGCAGGCACCCGGGGAAGGCTTTGGGTACGATGGCACGGCGACGTTGTGGAATATCGTGGGGCGAGTTGGGTACGGGGCTGCACGGATCGCAGGTGGGTGGCCGACATAAACGTCGAGTCGCCCTAGCCGGTGGTTATCGGCATGTCGCTTTTGTCGACCTTTGCCTTGCTCTTTAACGCTCTTATGGTGGTTGCCCTTCTTTATGATGCTATCTATCCGACATGCGTCGCTCATCAACTCATTCGTTTCTTGCTTATACGGGTCATTTCTGTTGCATATGGGTCACAATTGGGGACCGGGACCACACTTTGCATGCACATACACTCTCATCCAATTCATGCCCTGTCGCTCTTTCCTTTTGCCTTCGTTCTCCATTCTTTCCTTTTCATAAATTCATCACTCAGTCCCACTCACTCACTCTGTTGTGTTATGTTCTAACGCCTCACCATACAACGGTCATCCATTATCGGACGAACTCGCTTGCCGCACAGTTGTAGACACGTCTTTGTAACGATAAGTTGGATAATCGCATATCATATCTAAAAAAAAGTCCCGCTGAGCCAGGGACCCGACTGTAACTGAGACTGCCCGGTCGGAACGGTCGGTGCACACAGTGAACCTGACGTCGTCAGTCGGGGGGAATTGTCTATCTATGTCTGATAGAGAGGGATAGCTCTATGCCGATCATATATCTGGATCGTCCGCTCCTGCGCAAAACGACGAAAAAGAAAAAAAGTGAGGAAAAAGAAAAAGTGAGGAAAAAGAAAAAAGGTCATCGCATGCGAGGGAGAGAAGAAAAAAAGTGAAACCAGTCGACTAATAGTTGAGATAAAATGAGGAGCGGGGGAAAGAGGAAAGGGAGAGGAAGGGGGGGCACACGATTCAGATGTGACGATCGTGCTAGAGTGTACAGCGAGAGAGACGACGAGAGGTCGTGAAAGCAAGGTAGTTCAGAACAACGGCTAACTTGGCACAAACACAAAAACACGCAAAGGGCAGGGGCCGCATAGGAGGGGAATGCGGAAAATAGATAAGGAGGCGTGCCGGCGAATATATATAAAAACATACACTTGCAAACGCGCATCTATTTTGGACAACGGGTAATGGATGAGTGGTGTGGTAAGGTACCGACGACGGCCCAAAACGCCAAATGGAGAAAGTTGAAAAAGAAAACTCGCTTATTCGGAAATCGAACTTCATCGGGGCAAACTGTAATTTGCGAAATGGCACACGGACGGGGATCGATGTCCGTTACAGCGGGACGGCTCTCTTCATCCGTTTCGTCCATCTTCGTCCGAGAGATCGGATGGCGATAACGGTGGGGACATGGCTGCAACTGACACCGATGGTCGACGTCGCTTGAACTCGATCGGGACCGTTTCTTCCTCGCTTTCTTCGTCATCGTCCTCGTACATCTGGCTGACGTTGGCGCAGAAGGCCTCGCGTTCTTGCTCCCTACGGGTGTCGCGGAAGAAACTTGAGTCAGAATCGAGATCGTCGTACTCCTCCTCGCTGGTATGGTAAAGGTCCGACTCGTACGAGACGTGCTGAAGGGGGCTAGGGCTGGTTGTCGCTGAGCGTTGGTGACGACCAGGCGCAGAATCGGAAGGGGAGGCATCGCAGCAGATGTGTACAGATGGCTGCAGTCGTTCTGGTTGTGGGTGACGCAGTACACTGGAAGCGTGGTTGATAACTTCTGTTGCTTGGTTGAGACCGAGGGGAAGGTTCGACACAAGGGTGGTGTGCTCGATACCACCAGCTCCCAGGAACATTGCATCGTCATCCATGCCGTCTTGTTCGCCGGAATTGAGACTTGTCACGTCTTCCACATAGTTGATCGGCTCGCCCCAGCTTGATGCGCGTCGTGCAGCGGTGAGAACGCCGTGATTATAGTGGACGCTCCGCGAGGATTCTTTTCCATGGTGACGTAGTACCTCGTCACTTCGCCTCGCCGTGATATCCATGGACGGCCCAGGTTTCAGAGTATTATCCTGGAAAATCGATACACCCGACGATGAATCGAGCGGCGAAGAAGCTTGAGAGGCAGTTTTTTGGCTTGATTGGGCGCGCCACATTGAAGAGAAGGAAAAGCGATGGCGGCAACGCTCATCATTTGGTAACGGGGTACTTGAAATGTCTCTTCCACGACTCGAATTCGGCCGACTCCGAGAACCCGTCGAGCGCGAGGAATTACCGTTGTAATGACGGGCTTCCCCAGGTGGAACAAGGGTCTCAGAACCGCGCCGACTAGCTGCGAGCGCGCTCGAAGTCGAGTTGGGGTCTTGCGAAGAAGCGTTTGCGGCTAAACGCGCCCATCTTTCGATGGACTTCTCCCGTCTCCGATTCGGTGTCGAGTCATTTCGTAGAGTAACCGAACGAGCAGTTCTTGGCCTCGCCTTCTCACGCATCTCTGAGTTTGCGAAACGTGCAGTGGTGCTTTTGTGTCGTCCCACAACACCGGGAAGGGAATGAGCGCCGGTGGTGCTCTCGTCGGCGTCATTTTGAGTGCTCGACCTAGTGGGACGAGGTGTGCGAACGGTACGAAAGAGAGAGGAAATACGGTTGGTGAGTCGCTTGTGCCAGCCCCAGGTGAATCTTGCCGTCGTCATCGCCGTTCGAGTCTCGTTCTCGGTGACCATAACCATATCATTCTTGCTTGGTGACGTCTGGCCGAGCCACTCATTCGGCTTCAAGATGTCGCTCAGAAACCAAGGGTAACGCTAAAACAATCATTAGTACGTAGCTCCGTCAAGGAACCAAAGTCATTCACCTTGGCATCATCGAGCGTGATACGCCTCCTGGCATCTTTATGGAGGAATTTGTCAAGAAGATTCATGACTATCCAACCTTCATGTATCTGGTGTGGATGTCTGCCTCCTGTTGGTTTATGATCACTTCCCATATACTCATCAGGTTCCCAGTCGTTGTTGCAGATGACGTGATATAACACGTATTCGCTGGAGTCGGGGGCTCGAAATGGAATATGTCCAAACAAGAGGCAGTACAAAGTGATGCCAAGGGCCCAGACGTCGATGGCTTTCGTGATGGGTTGGCGGTGTGGGATGTAGGACGAACCCTTGATAGTGGACGAGGAATTGATGTGGGTGGCCGATTTGTTGGAATGCAGGGTGGTTGCAGTACCAGAAGCCGGGATTATTGGTGACGATTCGGTACTTGAGTACTCTGCAATCACCTCAGGGGCTAGAAAAGGAGGAGTGCCAGCGCGTTTCGACAAGTCTGAATCGTCCAAAAGGATTGGGTCGTTTGGATCGTCGAGTGCGACCTGACCACGTCCAGCAGCAGCCAAGCGCTGCGCATAAGAAAAGTGAGAGACCCCGAAATCTGTGATCTTGACCATTTGACGGTCCGCGGTCCAGAGGAGATTTGCCGGTTTAATGTCACGATGGATGATTCCCTGATAATGTACTAAACAATGGGAACAGGGGAAAGATGTCTGTTAGGGCCGGACGCAAATGAGAAAAACCACCTACAATACTCTAGACCAAGAATAATGTCGCGACAGATTCGTCTGCACTGGTCAACATGCAAAACTGGTTGATGCTGTTCGTTGCGCCACTTGATCTCTCCGCCGCCGAGGTACTCCATGACTGAAAGATGATGAGTGTGAGCGGATGGAAAACGGAAAAGGATGGTCATCCTATCATACCGTATCCCGAGCTGCGGCCACGGGGTCATAATTGCTCGGTTGAGACACTCGCCCATGGCGCGGGGTCAGGAAGCAGATAGGGAGGAAAAGTGCACCAGATTTTGGCGAGACGGGTGCTTACCCATATAGATTCTATCATTGAGCTTATCATCGATGACCTCGAGGAGACGGACAATATGGCCGTGGCGACACTTCTTCATGATAGCGATTTCCTTGCGTATCTTTTGCTCGAGACTACCCAGCTTGTCGGTTAGAGGTGTATGGGGGGACGTCGGAAGGTTTCTCCGACGAAGAAGATTCATCTTCTCGGCGCGTGGATTATTACGTTTAACGGCCTTTATTGCCTGATCGGTGTTGAGAAATGAACGTTGAGAGTAAGGACACGCAGAGATGGACGAGTCGGACTGACCACCTCGCGCCGATTATTTGCGAGGTCCCAACACACCCACACTTCGCCATGTTGACCCTTTCCGACACGGTGGCTGCGGAGATATTGGTTTACTCTTGGACGTCTGTCGTCGCTGTATCGAAAGTGTAATTCTTGGGTCATGCGGACGGAGCCAGGAGGATCAAAAGGCTGAGCCGGTTCGCCGGCGAGAGCTGTGTCGAGTGAATCTGGGTTTGTAGCCATTGCTATGTGAACGACATGAAGTGTACCAAGGCAAAGGCAGGAAGGTAAGAGGAAGGTGGTAGTAGATGATAGAAAGAGAGAGCAACTTCAGTCAGGGATCGCTCTACCCGTCAGAGACAATGGACCTCCAGACACCGCCTAATAAAAAAAAGTACATCGTTCCTTGGTTCTCTCGTTACAGCATTTACAAGTGACAGATCCCCTCGCCTAGTCCGCTTCCGTCTCATAATCGTCAGCCCTCGCTTAGGCCTTGGATGCGCACAGGCACTTGTCCTCCTCTTTCACATCTTTCATCACCTAGACATCAATCTGTCAGTAAACGGTGTCCCGGGTCACCGTGCAATTATAGATTTGGGGGACCTCCAACTCCCAAGCGAACGCTCGAAGCAACAAACAAGCATGCTCGGAATGGAAATAGGTTTGAGCAGACTGCGATGGGGTGCCTTCGAAAAGGGACCGCATCAAACTATAACGTAGAAACAGTCACATCCGCTCCCTCGCGCCGCATCCAGAATGAGATGATAAACGACCCGTCCCAGATCTGCATCGACACGGCCAAGAAGCAAGCCAACGACTCACCGTCTCAACATGTTTACCACATCCCTGTGCAGCAGACAAAAGGATTGAGTCAGACCGTCAGAGATACGTCTAACATCCGCAGACGCATGTTTGGACCCTCACGATGGTAAGATAACGTCCGATAGGATTTATTGACAAATCGGTACGCAGTCTCACCATCGGTGCAGGTGGATGCGCCGCGATGAATCACAGAAGACCCAAGGATTACAAAACATCTCCAAGGGAACAGATACACACCTTCCAGGTAGCCTTGCCACATGTATCGCATTTGACGAGAAAACACGAGTTCGCAAGAACGGGGATATCAATCACAGCCATGGTGTGTGTCTTTGCGAGTAGGTTAAGGTAATAAAGTCTGTGTATGGGCGTTACGGGTGAACTTTGAATGACGTGAGACCCCTGTCAAGTCGATGAGTCGGTTGGACACTCACGGCAGTAAATCGAAGCGCTCTTTGGAATCAAGCTGGGATGTGTTGGTGCTCTGCGCTTTAAATGGGCGTGTCAGCGGTGACCGTAACGAATCTTGCGGGTGTAGTCGTATCTGTGGCACGAGCCCCATCATTAGGTAATCTGGTCTAGATCACTCCCACTGTCCCTGCTGTTTCCCTTCCCTTTCTCTCACGCGATAACCGTCCAAAAATCTTGGAAGGAGAGCCGCACACAACCCGCCATTCACTTGTTTGGAAGGCAGCTCGTTCCCGGCGGCTTCCATCGAAACCGCCTTTCGGCTTCAGAAGGAGCTTTGCTCGGTACGGACATCAACGCAATCGCCCGACTGACAATTTAACGCCTCCGCCACGAATTCAAAATAGGGACACTTTCACAGTGTCGGCGCATGTGCGAACTTGCCAAAAGAACATCCCAGTCTGTCACGTCCCCATGTGCTTTGCAATCCCTTATCGAAGATATCCCGTTTGGTCCTGTACTAGAAGTTGAAAAAACTTCTCAAAGCCGCCATAACTCCACTGGCTCAACGAGGGCAAGTACCATCGCCTGTATCACTGACGAGGATTGCAGGTTCGACAAGACTGTCTCTCGATCGACCCCATCTGGGTAAATTACCATCCACGATAACGTTTGGAATCGGTTATATTGGATCTTACTTTGCATTAATACTTCAATGAGCAGCTTGGGACCGGACGCCCAACCGAAACGCATTCCTACCGATATAGTATCTTCAGGAAGCTGTCGGAGCGAAGTACTTTCACGTAGCTCCGGTTCCTGCAGGAAATAGAACGGTGGACACTCGATATCGTTGCAATAACGCCAAAAGTACAGGAGGTTGTTCAAGAACCCATAGACTCATCGTGTTACGGCCCTGAAACAAAAACTACTCTCACAGTACGAGGATGTCATACTTCGAAACCAGCCTGATACTTTCTTTGCGTCTCTCCGTTGTTGTTATCAAGCCAGGAAGGTTAGACCTGTAATACACGGCGGTCTTAGTATACGATTCGTCCGTTCCGGTCCGCACTGGCACTGTGTAACAACTTTGATTTCGAGTTTCCAACGAGCCGGTTGTCCAGTATCTTTCTCGATGATGCAGTATTTATTCCATAAGTCTATATCCCCCTCTATCGATTATCGATAAAGACACTGACCGATTTGTTCGCAGTGTGAACTTGCAAAGATGGATGTCACTCCACTGTGTTACATGCTTGGGCTCGGCGTCGAATCTGGCTTCACCTAGCAGGTATACAGGACACTCAACGAGGACCGAAATATTGAATACCCGTGGTTTACATGTGCTTGCAGTCACGCAACCCCAATTCAAGTTTCTCCGTTCAGGAATCAGCTGGCAAGTATGTAACACCCACCTCGTAATACTGCCACGTCTTGCACCCGACTTCCGTCCATCCCACGCCTCGCCGTCATGTGTGCATCTACTCTTTTGTAATCTTAGGATCCGTTCCTTTACTAATGACAAGCCGTTCGGCGGAGCCCTGGAGTACTGAAGGTGAAGGTAAGGTGGCTGTGCACACTTTCGAAGGTCGTCCCGCGAAGTGGCCCCAAGTTAGTAAATGTGATGGATCTTCGTTTGTTAGTTTCCCTGCGAGCGGGGATAGCACCCCTGGTGTGGGTTCCAAGGTAAGCAAACTTCCTTGAATGTCCGTGAAGTCGTCGTCGGTCATTTCCATGATCGTTTGATGTCAGACTCGGAGTCCGTCGCATTCAGGGAAACAACTGTGATACTCTCCAGGGAAGTGATTGACCTACTGAAATTTGCTTTCCAGTTCGCCGTTGAGGCACGGAGGCACCTAATTCATTGCCGAACGGCGGAGGGTTTGATATCGTTTTCGCTCTTCACGGTACTGAGCAGGGGTTGAGCAGGGTGACACTGCGGGACTTCACTTTTGAGGATTCGAACACGCATGACGTCTTCCAAAGTATGGAGTCACCCTCCAAGTCAAGAAATGGGGACGGTGTATGACTCGCCTGTCAAGAGATAGAATTACCGTATAAATACATCAGGGGTATTTAGTCGTGCGACAACAATGCCGAGTCTCTGGTTTACCTACCGTATGGGAGGCAACTATGTATGTCCTAGTGCGTAAGGAAGTGTGATTTACGGCACAGTCAAAGGCGCTTGTAGGGCGGATTGAATACCCAATACAATAGCATCGAAACAAGAAACATACATTGTCGAGATCTTGGTTACGGCAGTCACACTATGCCTAGTATGCTAGCAGCGTGCACTGGCGCTCAACGGGGTGGCTCATATGCTAGGTTGTGATTATGGGGCTAGCGAGCACGAACCATCCAGGGTGGTACGTATAGTTGACGAGACTGAGCCCATGCATGTAGGTGACACGAATGCACTGGACGAGCTTCAGAGAATCAGAATAGCCCACGACAGTGCGCATGACAACAATATTAACGAGCGATCATGACAATGCTCCTCAACGAAGAATGTGGTTTGAAACAGCTTTGAAAGGCACCGCTGTTGTTCTCAGCTAGCCAAGTTGATCGGGATAAATTCTTGTCTAGCATTTGGTTCTGCTCCGTTCATGGGATGGAAATTTCTAGATCGAGAGCTGTCGACAGCGAATTTCGCTTCGGACAGTTGTCGATCAACAGTCAGCTAAGTAAAATCTCAGCAAGTCCTGGCGTGATTTCGAGCTCGATTGACAAGCCTGCATTGGCCCACATCATAGTGTTGCAAAATTCCAGGCTTGGTGGGGGATTACACACTCTTGAGTAATAGGGCGACCCACTCGACTGCGGACATGACAGAGAACTGTGATTCAAGGGGTTGTCGCCGCGTTCCCTGCTGACTGATTCGGCGCCCCGACCAAAATCAATGAGCTTGCGAAGAGGGCCAAGGTTAGTCAGCATCCGTGCCTGCGCAGCTCGGTGTACGTACTAGATTCACTGACACAATCTAGTAGCACTCAGTCACGCAATCCGGCCTATACTGTAGAATGAATTTTTGCGCTTCTACCGCCGTCCTCCTGACCAACCAACGCATAGCCGCAAGGTTTGTCAACTGTCTAGTGGCCGTTCAACCGCACGTCCGCCAGTGGTTCCCACCTGATAGCCTGTGGCCATATTGCGACTTGGTAGTTCCCGTTTTCCGTTAATGGCAACTCCGCTGTGCGATCCAAAAGGAACCGAGATGAATGAGTGGAACGAGTGGAACCGAGTCCCGAATGTGCAGGGCGCAATGCTCTCACTCGGTAGTGAGCTTTAATCGCCGGCTGGCAGTGGACGCACAAGGATGAAACGCACACTAGGATCGTTTCGATCACGGTAGCGAGCAAGGGCGGTATCCTATATGGTCTAATGGGACTTGGCAGATATGTATTAGTTCGGTCGAACGATGCACACACGATGGCTGTGAAAAGACTCGGGAATGAGTCAATGATGGGCATATGCGTAATAAGACATGCCACATACACGTTCCATACAGTGTAACCGGCACCCGGATCGTTGCAATGAACGCGTGCTTCGGGTTCTACATGTATAGTCAGTTCATTTAGTACCCGTTTCAGGTTCAGGTTCAGGCGACAACCGGGTCGCCCTATCCATCATAGGAGTCACTCAAGACCTGTAGTCGCTTTGTTATTGCTTCGTTTGGACTAGCTGTGAGTCGTTCGATGTGATAGCGTCGTTGAAAGAGCAAGGCTTGCGCACCCCGGTGGAGGCATAAATGCATAATTCTCATATTACGTAACTTAGCATACGTTCTAACTCATTAGTATTTCACATTACTCATGATGCGAGTACTCTAGTTTTCGTGACTTGTCTAGTTCCCCTCTCGCTCCTTCAACAAGATAATCTTTAGTCGCCTCATCGCTTCGTTTACTTGTTCTTCCGTAGACAGGGAAAAGGCTGCCCTCACATAGGCCGTCTTGTTTCCGTTTGGAAAGAAAGATGTACCAGGAAGGGCGAGCACACCACTTTCGAGTGCCTTCTTCTGGATCAACTCTTTCGAATCGCCTTCTTTGGTAGGGTCGGGATCAGTAAGGAGTTTGAACCTGCGTAGACGTGCAAACCGTCAGTACACGATCTTATGAAACAACGTTCCAAGCACAGACGGGCGCAGCCAAAGAGGTGCAATGCATTGCTGGGCCTGCCTCGCCGAACACGCCTATGACATACAACTCCGAAATGAAGAAAGACATACCAAAAGAACATTCCTGCCTCGGGTGTCCTCCATTCTGCGAGGCCACCAAGATGAGTTTGCATTGCTTTCTCAAACGCGTCTCTCTTTTCTTTGTAGAACTCTGCCACAGCCTCCGTGTGCTTGAAGAAACCTTCATATCCCCATTCCTCGACCAGTCCTCGCGTAATAGCCTGCACGAGGCCAGAGCCCTGAAGGTTAGAGAAACTGGTCTGCAGGTAGCAAGTTGAACGTCAGACGTGCATCATGATGCAACGAGGCAGCTAGCCAAACAAGAACATACATGAATATCCATGAAATCCAGGATTGGCCCAGGACCCGTCGCAAAACCCATGCGCATGCCCGATGAAAGAATCTTCGAGAAACTGTCGAAGCGAAGCACGCGGCCAAGCTCAGGCGTTTCAAGCTCCAACTTGAAGTAAGAAGGTGGCCGCTCGTCCTTGCCGAAGTAAAGGTAATAGTATGGGTCATCTGTATGAGTCGCTCTATCAGACAAAACCATCTGAGGAATGAGTTGCTCACGAACCTTCGAGAATTAGGAAGTTGTGCTCTCGAGATAACTGTAGGATTTCCCTCCTGCGCTCGATCGTAGCAGTCGTACCTGTCGGATTGCAGCCATACTGCCGTGTTTGTCCGTTAATTTAAGGTGGAAATGATCGATCGAAACAAGCATCACATACCGGAACGGTATAGAAGGCCTTTGGCTTCGGTTTTCCCGCGGGCCAGTTTTCAAGTGTACGCCGGAGGTCATCCGGACGGACACCTTGTTCATCCGTAGCAATCTCTGTGAAGTATTTCAGTAGCTGCGACTCGTGAGCAGTGTGGAACCTGGTCTCACCAATAAATTCGCAGTGCAGAGATCTAAAAATAGGGAGAACACCGCTAGTGAGGGTAATCAGTCCCTGGAGGAGAACGACATTGCCGATGGAACCTCACGCATATACTGGTGTTTCGATTAATATTGGATCTCCAGGATTCAAAATCGCGTTCGCTGCCTAGATCAAATTAGCACACGGGTTTGTGTGTCAGAAGAGTACCGACCTTGAAGATTACATCCTGGGAACCGTTCCCAATGGTCAGCCTCCATCCTTCAGAACGCTGTCTGCCATGCGCGCGCTCTTGCAGGCCAACGAACCACTCGTTGAGGCGCGGCAGCCCAGCCGTGGGACCATATTGGAGTCCCTCGGCGAGATCTGTACCAGAGACAGAGACAGGGATTGTTTGGGAAGGGTTGAAGGGATCGGTGATTGTGAAAGAGAACGATTCGAAAGGGAACATGGCATCATTAGGTTTCCCCGCGAGAAAAGAGATCATTCCGGGGACCTTCTCCATATGAAGGAGACCACGGACTAAGAGGCCATCAACATCTCGCCTCTATCTTCACTAAGGAACAACTCACTTGGGCTAGGTTTCCTCTCCTTTGCGGCATCGGACAGGAACTGCTGATAGAATTGCGGAGGGAGTTGCTTAGGCATTTTCACCTCTTGGACAGTGTCCATCGGAGTCTGATGATCTATAACCATTGGGTGCGGGAGAGAACGTTGTTGGTCTGGGGAATGGTGATGGCGGCCAGAACTTGACCTTGCAGTTTATAAATTATATCTCTTGTCGGGAGCGAGTACGATCGAAGTAACAGCCCGGGGCTGTGAACTTTCCCAGAGCGACTCTGGCAGTGGCGAATGCTAGTCCATAACAACACATATATGGGCGGTTTGATGGTCTGAGTTTGGTCTGTGTCGGTTAGAATCGGTGCACGATGCAACAAGCGGACACTTCCCAAAAAGGTAAGGCGGCCGAAGTAGCTTGCTTTTGCAAGTTACGTTCGCCCGCCGAGCGCTTGCTAATTATAAAAGCGACTGGCAAGTGGAGCGTGAATGTCGATGAGCCTGGAGTGCGTTTCTCGTCCAAGGCGTGCCAAAAGTTGGCAAGCAAAGCAATGTGCTACATCATATAGATCTTGCCATGTCCAAGGTGCACACTGTAATTTTTTTTTCAGCCACAACAACAGTGCCGCTTAAAGTTCGGCAGCGAGAAATAGTACATCCCACCATAGGTGCACGCATCTTCTGTAAGAGCAGGCGATGTCGCTGATCCGGACTCCGTGCAAGTCATACCGTCGGGAGGACGATATGATTTACTATGTACCACCGCTTTTGTGGCAAGCTCCAGGAACTTCGACTCTGATTTGAAGCAAATCCCCATCGAGTTCCGACGCAGCAGCGAAGCTGTCCTGTAATTGTCTTGACGACTGAGACAGTTAAATCAAAGAGCCAAGTGTGCATTGGACACTGCTTTACCGAATGGTTGGCAGCTAAGGAATACGAGTAGTACCAGCCCATCAATCTGAGTCACACGTTCTCATCAGCAATGCAATGTGCCGCACAATCCGCTCTGGAGCTTAGCGCTTAGCGCTTAGAAGTGACAAAGTCGATTGCTATGTGCACCGAGTACTAGCCTACATCAATGTACATCAAATCGCGCAGTGCAAGTTGCAACGAAACTATTTTCCTTTCGTTGCATGTACCGACTTACATTTTCTTACCATGGGAACCGCGAATCGAAAGTTACTGACGTTTGAACTCGAGCTCTATGAAGTTAGACCGCACTCACTGGCAAGCCAAAACATTCAAAGACTAATCTCTTGCTTACTAGTCGTCGAGCCCATGATCCACTGGCTGGTACCTCCTCCATCACATCAGTGTATCTTGTACGATTTCGCATGACTGAATCCGCTAGGAACTTTCGACGTCAACTATGTATGTATAGGACATAGTCATCCGACATACCACTGACCTATTCAACGTTCTTCATGGTAGTTACTTGAAGTTGATTAGCACTTGTTACATTCTCTTCTGTTCGCAAGACCTTTCCTCTTCCTATGTGAATGAGACAATCCCAGAAATACATCATCAGGCTCTGATTTCATACTCGCCACTGAGAACGTAGCGACCACAGTCTGCTTGCAGTTGTCACAGGGACTTGATGACCAAGTATGTTGAATGATTTTCCGTACATCCCACGTCGATGACTGAGCACACGCAGATTCCCAGAAGAAGGCCGGAACAAGTTCTTACGTTTGCGGGCAACGCGGGTCACAGCCTGACTCCTGCGCAAGTGTCAGTAGAGAGCTCCACAAGTGTGAGAGAAAGGTTTGTTGTCACACTTTGTCCCGGACCTCGGCCATGAGGCTGGCGGGAAAATGCGGCGGTGCCTGCTTGCAATTTGCACTCCGTCGTCTCCAACTTGCCTTCAGTAGGGCATCGCAAGGAACTTCTTGCTCGAACACAGTACCAGCGCTCCGAAACCATCGTCACGATTGAGTACCCTGACACTGTGTAAAGGGCCACTGTGAGCATTGAAGATTACTCTTTGGGAGGCCGACTAGCATGGATTTGCGTCACTTGGGGCTCAATTTACACGATTGCTGCCAGTTTCGGGAACGCAGAACACAGAAAGTGTGTTAAGCGAGCATACATGGTTGCACCACAGTCAAGCGAAACCAAACCATCTATAAACTGAAATAAGCATGCATTCGTCTTCCGAGTCCGACTTCAATGATCCGGCCGCTCCCAGGACTAGGAAATAGGCCTCAGGCAACATACCTCGTGGCGTCTGGGAGGACCTCGGCAAAACGAGTCAAAGTGCATGTGAGCGATGTCATCAAGCTGATGTGCAATTAGCAGGTACCGATCAGAACAATGGCCTAGGTCAATCGGGCTCACGATACAAGTCACTCAAACAGAAGGCTCTCGGATCAGTTCCAGGATTGCTTGACCGTGTTTTCATTGATAAGCTCATCGTCGTTCAACATCGTGATCTCGCCTAACCACTGACAAGCTGTGTAGCACGGGGCATTGTTCATGTCCGCCGTATTCGCGAAAATTCCTTTCGAAAGGTGCCAGCCCACATTTTGCACGCTCTTCTATTGCAGTTTTCTAGGAATTCCACGGAGGTGTTCTCTTCGGCAGTGGGTGTGGTATGTACGTATCACATTATCTCTGGCTGGTTCACCGTTCGGTAATGCCCCATACTCATGTTCGTTTACATCATCGATCTCCGTCCCCCGCTCCATTACGTTGATTTTATTGACTTGTAAGACTCCCACCCAACGGACTCCTATCAGCACACTTTATTTCAATGTGGACTCCACGGGTCCTGACTAAGTCTACGGACACGCCGTCGGTGCCCAGTTTCACAAGTCGGGCTCCGAATACATTTCACGACTCACCTCGTTTCCGTAAGGGGTGCAACATATTATAATCCACCGCGTTTTAGTTAACGGCTATGCTGTTCCCCAACATGCTTTCATGTGGTGACTGCTCCACAAAATCACCTACATATATCGCTCCCATCACATCACAATTTTCCCAGTTACCCCACGATGACGGGTCGCTTGTGCACGCCTCCGTCGGCGGTCTCTGAATACAGCTTGGTCGGCCCTTGTTTCGATGATCTTGTTGACTGATTGATGTGAATCTGGGCGGTCTTTCATCTCCCCAAGCTGTAGCGGGGCCCTGACCTGGACGGGTGGGTTTGCAAAGCTGACTGCTGTGCCGCGTCTAACATTCTAATCACTCTCCATTTAGAGGGAGGCTGTTACCCTGAACCGCGGCGTCAAATGATCCAGACCATGATTCCCGGACACTCGATGTGCCGTCGTTCCACTTTCCCTCACGTTCCATCGCAGCATGGACAACACGAGGTTTTAATACCTCATTTGGCTTTGACCGGTCGAGGCAATGCATCGCCGGCGTATAAGTAAGCTCACACTCCCTGCCATCTCGTCACTGGTTTACATCCCCTTTTACTTCCCCGACATTGATTCTATACAATCTTTACGATGCCTGCACAACATCTCGCTCTCTTTATTCCTTCTAGACAAGCTCCTTTTGCTCTTGGTTCTCGCGAAATCAACGAACCTGGACCAGGCGAAATTCTCGTTCGAGTCAAAGCGACTGCACTTAACCCGAGCGACGCCAAAGTCCAGAAGCGAGGGATCTACGTGTCTAGATACCCAGCTGTGCTTGGCAGCGATGGCGCTGGTGTCGTAGAAAGAGTGGGGGAAGGCGTAACTAGGTTTGATCCTGGTGATGATGTGTAAGCCCATCGGAGCGGTCCGATAGAGGCGAAACTGATCTTAATTATGTCATTTCATCTAACAGATTTTTCCATGGAGCATATGATGATAACGACCTGTCGACATTCCAACAAAACTGCATCGCTGTCGTTGACTTTGCTGCAAAGGTGGGCAAAGACCAAGCGCTTCCCAGGTTCTAAATAGCTAATGCCGCTGCAGATCCCCGATAATTTGTCGTACGACCAGGCGTCAACACTGGGACTGGGACTGGGAACTGCGGCTATCGGGCTTTATGGACGGGCTAACGGCATTGGCCTCACGCCCCCATGGAAGCACACCGGAGTAGGCAAGTACAGGAACATGCCTATCTTGATCTTTGGTGGCCTGGGATCTGTTGGCAATTATGGTAGGTGTAGACTATATCGCGTACTGCATGACAAGTTCCTGACGGAGTTTTCCCAGTCATTCAGTTGGCTAAGATGTCCGGCTTCTCTCCTATCATCGCAACGGCCGCACTAAAGCACACGGAACAACTGAAATCATTGGGCGCAACACACGTGATCGATCGATATCTTTCTTTTGACGGACTGAAGCAAGCCTTGGCCCGGATCACTCCCGCACCGATAAACGTAATCTACGATACGGTGTCTATCAGAGAGACGCAAGAAGCGGCATGGAAATTGCTTGGACCACAAGGACGGCTGGTCCTGACACTTCCATCGGTGATCGACAGACATCCCAACGATCGCCGGGAAATTGTCCTCACAAACGGCAACCCACACTTGGAGGAGAACTGGGAGACGGGGCGACAATTATGGCTGCACCTCGGCCGATGGCTAGAAAAGGGCGAGATCCGAGTAAGCACAGTCGATGATGTTATCAGCGAGAGCTTGGAGACTAATCAGGGTTCTTTTCCCAGCCCAACCATGTCGAAGTGATTCCTGGGGGACTGAAAGGGATCGGGGCCGGAATTGAAAGATTTGATGGGGGACAAATCGAAGGGGTGAAACTGGTCGCCCGACCACAAGATACTGAAAGGTAGATAGCGCTTAGTCGCGTATGTTCTGTTTTGGATAGAAATCTTATCTTATTCCTCTTTTTTTCCCTTAGTGAATGTGCGAGTGCGATGATGTCACCCGCTATTCATCACGTGATGAAGGACCTCAGGAGGACACCGTCGATGCGATACATTCGTCTGCGGATGGCAACTCGTTTTTTACGCTCTTTCGTCATGGCGCGACATGACTCAGATCAACGATCAGAAATAGAATTCGGGGGGTGGCCAATAAGTAAATAACAAACAGATTAGTAGTATTTTATGCACCAAAAATAGGGACACAGGAGGCAACCCCGCTTAACTTACACACCCATCATCATTACCATGTCGTCTCAGAAACAGAAAGCTTTATTCTTGGAATCGAAGCAGGGAAAATTTGTTGTCAATGAGCGTGACATCCCAAAGCCCGACAAGGGACAGTTGCTCGTCAAGGTCCACGCTACCGCCCTCAATCCCGTCGACTACAAGATTCAGCAGATAGGGGTCTTCATTGAAAAGTATCCCGCCATTCTGGGGGTGGATATTGCCGGTGTCGTCGAAAGTGTCGGCGAAGGCGTTCAAAACTTCGCCAAAGGCGACAAAGTGTACGTCCAAGTCTCACCTTTTGATCTGACACCCCTTTTCACTGCTCCCGTAGTTTCTCGCATGGGGTCTTCACGAATGACCAGGCTAGCTACCAGCAGTACACCCTAACGGTCGCAAACCTCACTGCAAAGGTCAGCAATTTTCAGCTGGTAAGAAACATGACCTATGACGTCAACACTTCACAGATCCCCAGTAACCTGGACTTTGATTATGCGGCTACGGTTCCGTTGACCTTCGACACCGCCTCTATTGGCTTGTACGGAGACCCGCTCGGTGCCGGACTCATTCCCCCTTGGGTGGAAGGCGGTAAAGGCAAATATGCCGGCAAGCCCATTATGATCATGGGTGGTGCGTCATCTGTTGGCATGTACAGTATGTGTACCAGGAGTAGCATCTTACTGGATGCTCACCATCTTCCGCGTAGCTATCCAGCTCGCCAAGTTGTCCGGGTTCTCCCCAATCATTACGACCGCAAGTCTTCGTCAGAAGGACCAGCTCAAGGCCCTTGGCGCCACAGAGGTCATAGACAGGAACCTCACCGGCGACGAATTCACTGCCACCGTGCAGAAAATTACTCAGAAACCGATCGAGATCGTTTATGATACTATCTCTCTGCCAGAGACCCAGAAGGCGGCCTGGTCCGTTGTCGCCAAGGGTGGGACGCTTGTTCTGACCCTCCAACAAGTCGTGAAAGAGGAGGAGGGAGGGAGTCGTTCTATCATCGCCACTTATGGCAGCCCTCATGCCCAGCCCAACCAGACCTTGTGCCGTGGGTCTTGGAATATTCTGAGCAAGTGGCTGCAAGATGGTCTCATCGAGGTATTTAATGCCTATTTGAGCGATGCCATGAGAAATTAAGCAGGGCGAAACTTTTCTAGCCCAACAAATTCGAAGTTTTACCAAACGGACTCAACGGAATCCCTGATGGCCTTGAGCGAATGAAAGAGGGAAAGGTCCACGGAATCAAGCTCGTCGCCCATCCTCAGGAGACAGCATAAATGGCGATAGCAAAGTTTCGAAGTCATCTTGATCCAGTTTAGTGTGTAAGAGTAGTTGTCTGCGAGTCTATCCAAAACAGGATGACATTCAGTTAGCTTCGCATTTTCACGAATGTAGGTATCTTGGCATGTACTCGTTTGAATAGATCGTCAATTTTGTTGAGCTACCTTGATTGCAAACCGGAATAGCTGACGGCCTAGTAACACTGGAATCCCTTGCTAATAGAGTTCTAGAGCAGAAGGGCAGCTGCAAACGATGGGTAGTCTGGATCTGATTCGAGGGTGAGTCAATTAACACTAATCAGCGGTTTGGCAAGATGTGACATTTGAGACAGGAACCCTCGTTTTGCTGGGATCAGCCCTTCGATTGATCGATGATGGGCGAGTCTAGACTCCCGGTTATCTGAATTGGACTGACAAGTTCACATCGTACCTCGAAAACCGTTGCACTAAATATGCGTATTTGAAAATCAAATGGATGTCGGTCTTCGGTCTTCGGTCTGTGGGGACCCGAGCTGGAGGCTAGAGCTTGTCAAGGGCTAGGCGGGTCCATCGGGATCAAGGGTCAAAAATTTCAAGTTGACAGTGTTAAGATTTGACCTAGATTGGTGTGGGATTGGGGAACCATAAAGGGGACGGTGCAACAGTCGACGCCCCAGTTGTTCGTACCGCCCATAACCAGGGACCCGCCCTAGTTCAAACCGATGAGCATTCGTACAGCCTGCCACACCAAGGCGATGGACAAGGTGAGTGTCGTCTGTGTCTCAATGGCAGGTAGGCGTTGCATTCCCACCATAGAATGGCTTCAGAAGCACCCCTGAAACGGGTTTAAGTAAAAGACTGGAACAATTGCACAAAACAAAAGTCGTACTAATCTCTTTGCAATCGTTGAGATGGCTCATTTCAGGAACGAAACAATGTATACCCATGGGCCATTTCGGAGATCTATACAATGATTGGTAGGTCGCGTCAGGGACAGGCCGCCGTGGTCTCTCCGTAAACGAACAAAAGTGCTTACGAACTGAAGGCCCGTCCCCCGTAGACGGCCTCACGGAGAAATTACCGATCGATCATCTTCCCTTCAAGGAGCTAGATCGAGGGTTCAGCGCTCAGCTCACGCTGATCTGGAAGAAATCCCGCTCAAAACCCGGCCAACAAGGCCCCATTCTGTCATCCTGCCCTCGTAACAACGACTCGGTGATCCGTATATCACGGCAAACAGCCTTGCAATTAAGGATTTTGCGTAAGGTTCAACTAGTCAGCAGCGCGGGGAACAGAGTGTGCCGCTGATTTCTCCCACTGTGAAGGACTTAAGCAAACGTGAGGATCATTCGATGACAAGAATCACCAAAGGACGGCTACCGACTGGATCGCCGCGGCTGGCAGTGGTGCACAGATGGGTCCTGCAGCCTGAAGACGACCCGGGTTTCGCTGGAATTCGGTCGTTCAACTTGCGTCAGTCTTCGTTTCGCGGAGCGATACATGAGCAGACGCTGGGGCAGGCAATGGAACTTGCGTTCGGATGGGGAGACAAGCTAGCCCAGTCAAGCTTCAAGGCGGCGTCGGGCATAAAAGACGCGCTCCCTGACGTGACCTACAGCCTCAGCGCTAAAAGGGTCAGTCTATAATTTTGGAGACATCTACTGACCATCTTGTTGGGCTACGGATGATTGGTCCAAACTGCTTGCTGTCTCGGAGTCCAACCTTCAAGCACTTCAAGGATCGAAATTGTTGCGATGTTCGATTATTATATTACGGCCACAGTGCAGAAAAGATAAGGACTGGACTGCGGTATTACAAAATATGCGGAGCAAATGCAGAGTACATGGAGATGGGTGAATATATAGAATGCGGATGGATGATGAACATAAACAAGCCAGCCGCCGTTAGCGTGGGAAGGGCGGGGGATGGGGTCGATGGCGTTTTTACTTTTGGGTATGATTCTACTGATACACCCGTGACTAATATGCTTATAATACTAAGGGATGAAGATGCAGAGCGACAAGCGCCCCCAGGGACGCCCGGGAACATCAGATATGAAGTACCAGCAGCAGGTTCTCGCGACATCCGAGTCGGACCCACTAACTAATACCTGTATCTGAAACCCATTCCAAGCCTGGAAGGACGGCTTTGCCCAGGGAGTCGCCGTTGGACTTCGATGGCAAGTGTTCCATCCTGTCCGAAACGCGCGCGGACTGTCGACATGTCGACATCGCCGGGTGCGAATTGAATCTGCCATTCATAGTGACCTGGACACGCCAGGTGAGTAAACAAGACCATCAATGAAACAACACGCTGCACCCACAGTCACGCTCCATATGCCAAGCATCAGCAACCACATCCAACCTATCACCTTTCTTGGCTGCCACCGTGACCATCTCTGGTTGGATTACACGTGGAAGGTTAACAGAGAGAATGTGGTTTGTCGTCGTGCTCTGCACGTCCATAGGAGGGCAGGAATCTGGTGGGGGGGAACGTCTCGAGCGGTCCGTTGGCGACGGTGTGAGAAGGTTGGAGGTAGCGGACGAAGAAGCGCTGCTACCTGTCGAAGTAACTCTGCATCTCGAAGTGACGCTGCATGCAGAGCTGGCGCTGCTAGACGACGGACTGCTAGACGACAGACTGGTCGTGGGAGCAATCGATGGGCAAGTCGACGCACAAGTGAAACGACCAATGTCCCACTTCGATTCACTTGACCTAAGGCGCTGATTTCTGGCCGAAGAGCGTGAAGAGTGTCTGCTAAGGGAACTGGTCGGCACATCAAGGGTAGCCATTGCGTCTTGAGCGTCGCAAGTGGGTTCTTGGATGCTAGTGGGTGCGCTAGGGTCTAGAGTAGCCTCTGCCTTAAGTAGCATGTCGAGGGCGTTGTGTGAGAGGGATGACGTCGGAAGGGTAGCTGACATCGACGACAAAGCAGAGTCGAAAGTCTGGTTATGTGGGATGCGCCCTGACAAATTGCCACGGGGGTGATGCGGGGCTTCCGCATTGTAGGGTAGAACAGATTCGACCCGGCAATTCAGATTGTTTTGGGCTGCGGAGCGAGGAGAGTAAAGGCTGATGCTACGCCCACGAGGTGATCCTGACATGAAATTTGACGACCACGAATGCAGAGACCGGAGAGATGAAATGAAAAAATGTAGTTATAAGTCATGCAAAACTAGTGAAGAGGAACAAATGGGGTTGCTCACCACCTGCGCTTTGATTAGCCAGTTGCCATGTCGGAGAAGCTTGGTGGAGCTCGGTGTTTGTGAGTGGTGCAAACGTGTGAGCCTTGCGGGAGCCACGAGGCGTATTTTTGAGCTGAAAAGGAGACGAGGAAGGTGAATAGAATGTCCGACCAGCCGAGCTACGGTGGTCGCTGTCTGCTACTACAGAGCGGCTGATGCGGCTAAAGTTGGGTGGGACGTTCGTGTTAATGCGCAACGACATTGCTCAGCGCTAGTATGTCGGGGGAGTGCAGCGGTCCTTGATAGCAGAGTCCGGGCATATTATACAGCTACGCAGACTGGTCACGTTTCGAATACGACCACTGCGGATGGTATCGGGACTCCCGGGGAGTGTCTGATTCGATTCTTTTCCGTACAGCCCAAGCGACATGAAAGAGAACCTCTATCGTGTAAGTACGGTGACGTCTTGAGTCCCTGGCGCGATCGACATTGGAGAGTCTTCGCCGTACTAGTATGTCACTTCTGTCGGCGGCTTGACAATAGTTACAGCCACGTTGACGCATGGGCGGCTCTTACGCAAAATTGGGCGCTGCCAACAAAGCAACGATGTGACACATGTTCCGAGGGGTTTAGCGCACACCTATGGATCGAACTCCGAGTCTCCATTACCTTTCGCTCATGACCAGCCGAGTTGTCGTATAATCATCATATTCGAACAGCCAAATTTAGTTCGAATTGTGAAGACGGTAGAGTGCTGGATGACCTTCTCTGCTGATTTGGAATTGCTTGTTGATCAACAGTAAGTTATTTCGTGCGTGTTAGTATTCGCATCATTCTACTGCCGATTCGAAGGGTGTTTGAACATAACGCTCTGTCCTCATGCATACTGGGTGTCGATGACCGCTGGGCGACTCCAAAGGTAAGTTTAGCATCATGAACACGTTGGTGATACTCACCTTGGCCCTTGGGGATTATGCCATCTCTGCCGTACAGCTTTGTCGATTGGTTAGGGTTGTCGAGTCGACCTGCGGTGGAGGAAGAGAAGAGACGTTGAACATCACGTCAAACGTGCATGTTCAAGTTGGCCCTCGTGGCATTGACGGACCGAGCGGCAGCCGGCGATCAACGCAACTCGAACTTCGGGGAACCGGAACTTAGCCTGAACTTCTTGCGGGCGCAACCCACCCAACCACTCGAGGATGGCCGTATCCACGACTAGTCTTACTATGGCTCACGCTGACGTCTATGGCGTTCCCGGAACACGACCCCGCTTCGCATAGCACGTTATTCTTAGTGACATTTAATGCTCTGCTCCTTCCACGGCTAGCGGACAAGCTAAAACCCGTCGAAATCACCTCGGATCTCCGCGCGAAAGGCGGGCTATTGTGGTGGTTGTGACATCGTCTCTGGGTTCCCCTAGCTCTCGTTTCCAGAAACGCTCTTTCCGAAGAGAGGGAGCACCGGTGGCACATATAGTGCATCGCCCACAAACTTTACTGGGAGCTGAGCACGCGTCGAAACTATGGTATTGCAAATATCAGAACGATCCGCTCGTACTGGCGAGAGTCCTATTGGTCTGCACCTCCATCACTATCCGAATCTCGCCACATTCACTCGTATCTGTCGAGCCATACCCACGCACGTTCTTTCCAAGAACGACCAGCGGAAGGAAGAAGGAAGCAGTCGGTCATTCATCCTCAGTATATTCATGAACTCATCGGGGAATTGGATCGTCACTCTGTATGAGTTCTCCGTATCGGTGGTTATTCCGAATACCCCCTTTTCCCTGGATGATTGTCGATGTGAGTACGAGGTAAGTGGAGTCGGGATCCACATCCATTGGGTAAATTATCAGGTCGATGACCTAAAGTCGACACCCACCTGATTGTTATCCCTGACAATGACAAGATAGCCAACGTCTGCGCCACAGCCGTTGCATATCCGCGTTGTCAGAGGGTAACACTCGATCTGATCATATCATTAGACCCTGCACAATCATCGTCAGTCTCACAGTGCCTCCACAAGTTGGCGCTGGCCCGTATCCTCATTGCCATCCCTCCTATTCTCCTATATATAGTGTTCTAGGAAGAGTGCCTGAATGGCTGTCGTTGATCTGCAGTCAGTCGATTCACTGAGTCTTCTCTCGGATGTGTGTGCTCTGACGTCGATATCCGTCTTCGTTACTCATGAGCTTCCAACTTAGAAGCGACTCCTTCTAAAACCTACGGATACTAAACATAATTTCGGGCAGCAGTTGTTATTAATGATGCAGCAGACGCCAAGAGGTAACATGTAAGGATTAAGGACAGGCATGTTGAGACGAATACATGCAGTATAAAAAAGTATAAAGAACACATATTTTGTACACATAAGTTATGCTTAGCACGCCAGATAAGATACGGGTCGATAGTAGTACGGGTGACTCGAAGTGTAGAGTGCCCTTTCAAGTCAAGTCAATAACCTCGCCTGCAGGAATAATTTTCTTCTCTCGCTTGATCCTCTTGGCAGGTCGTGTGTCGCTGTCACGACTTGCATTCGATCTCCCAGGTGGAAAGACTGCGTTGTCGATGATTCTGATTTCTGGGTCATCAGATTCCGGCTTGACGTCAGCGCCGATAGTCAAGTCAAGTACATCCCTAGAAGCAAACGACCTTTTCTTGGTCGGTGGCGCCCTGGGAACTATGCCAGCGGCCTGCAAGAAATCTATAAGCAACGATTAGTATGATCTGATATACGGCGGTCAAGTGTACAACCAAGGTCTCTGTATTTGAAGACGAAGGTAACGAGCGGAGCGCCGCCATCCAGATATCTTGAAGTGCAAGTATAACGTGATTCTGTCTTTACTTCCCGCCCATATCTAGGTTGCCGCGTTAGATGTCGGTCAAAAAGCAGCACAATCAACGCACGAGACACATTGTGTGACAGCCTTCTTCGAGCGTTCATGAATCTTGCCGTGACCAGACACTTCCTGGCGAGGCTCATATAAGCGCGTTCCTAAGATTTGAACTTTGCGTATATGCATTTGTATTTCGCCCAGGTATTGTGATGCTTGATTCAAGTGTTCGTCTTGGTCTGCAAACGTGTGAATGCCAAGTCAACTCGTGTCCAGTGTGGGATAGAATACCGGTAAGCTCCAGCTTCGAAAATAGAAAAGGACGCGAGGATGTCGCAGATAGTGATTGGTCGCTTTGATACATGGTGCGACTCCCAAGACTTGCTGACCGAGGGGGAAGGACCCAGCCCGGGATAATCGACCCATCAATTTGCAGACGAGAGCAAAGTCCGTGCTCTCTGTATTCTAAGTCGTCCTTGTATACGACGGAAAATCCCTGGAGTTTATTGAGTAACGTATGGTCCTCGATTGATTGAGGGGTTGTTCTACCTTGCCGACTTGTGTTGGGATCCAGCAAGTGACCCTCCGCTGATCTAGATCTTCCTCGACGCCATACTGCTCGAGTTCCTTCCCATCTACCTCAATCCATGCAGAGACGCCGTTCAGTGACAGCATGGTTGTACAAAAGAAGAGCACGGGAATTAGGAGAAGGCAAGATCGCGCGCTGTTGCCACTGCCACTAACTTACTTACATAATTGTGGGAATTCGAAACAATTCCGTCTCCACGTACTCCACTGCAGTAGCTGTGCGGACAATCCTGGATACGCAGTAACAGATCAAGCATAAGGTTATAGTACACAGGTACACAAGAAGATAAGAATACACAGTAAATGATCATGCATAAGTAGTATACACAGCCTGAGGTATACAACGATCCCAGGATACAAGAATCTTACTTCCTCTTTCTGAACATGACCTTTGCGTTGGAGTCTGCTAAAACTGTAGTGCTGAAATGGGTACTCTCTGGAATTCCCGTGCTGTCGTCCAGCTTTACATCATATGTGAGTACGATATGTGCCAACATAGTTTTCATTTCGTTGGCGACAAAGAATCGGCCAGGACTAATCACCGATAAGTCTTACTGAGCAGTTTATACGAGGTCTGGAGTGAAGCACTCACCACGCATATTTTCCGTGTCCAAATGCCAAATAGTCCGGGCTGGTCGAGACGAACTGATTTTTTGCATCCTCCCCCACCCCGTCCTGCATTTTAGCGAACCTAAATGGATCAAACACCTTCGCATTTTCATAAAGATCCTCATCAGCGTGAACACATCCAGCAGCCACAGAGATCAATGTCCCTTCTGGAATAAATGTCCCGTCAGAGAACTTAAAGTCCTTCATTGCCTTGCGGGAAAGAGTCTCTGATGGTTTCCATTCATTAATCTTTTTTTTTTCGTGCATGGGAACGGAGCAACTTGCCCGCTGAAATCCCCTTCAACCGTTGGTTCTCTTTCAGGAAACTGTCAATCAGGTGCATCTTGCGCAACGCTGTCTTTGACCAGCCTTCCAGTGCGACAATAGCTTCTACTTCTTCACGCAGGGGTTGCACATATTGAGGGTTAGCTGCAAGATAGAACAGCGCATGGGTGAAACTCTACGACCATTCGTCAGGTTCCACGATAGCCTGAGAGCACGGAAATAAACGCACGTGGGAAGTGGACTAAATCAAAGTTGAAATAAGTATCGATGTACACCCAGAGGTAGTCAAAGCTTACATGGAGAGAAACCAGCGCAATGAGCATAAAACGGGCTGTCAAGAACTTCGGCGTGCGCTCCTCGCCTTCTGCGAAGTCCATCATCCACGAAAGAAGATCATTCTACCAATTGACGGTAAGTCTCGTAGCAGGACCAATGAGGCCCGACGAACAGGCTTTTCAACCCAACTATCCCCGAACTTGTCAAGGCATTTCTGCCGCTCCTCGATGATTGGACCCAGATATTGCATGCCACGTGCACTGTTCTGAGCAGGGTCTTTGATGAAATGAGTCACGAAACTAATTAGATATTCAAGATGAGTACCAATGAAAAGCTGAGAAAGTACTTGCGTTTTCAAAAACGTGGGGAAGCGCTGAAGAAAAACCCATCCATTGATACTATCGACGGCGTTTTGAATGTTTAGTTCCATCCATCCAGGGTCACGGCCTAGAAGAAGAAGAAAAAACTGAGAACGAAAGATGGTTCATCGGAAAGTTGCGTACACAAAGGAAGACCGACGAATGGTCTGTTGCTAGTCCTGGAAACAACCTTCAGAATTGTGTCAAAGGCAGGCACACTCTTCCAACCTATGTTCAATGCGTTCGATCCGAGTTAAACCGTGATTGCCGGATGCAGTGACCCCTTACCATCGCATTTCAGATCTAGAACATCCTCAAAAGAAGTGACAATCTCGTCCTTGATTTCAGGACACAAGGTCTCAAGGTTGCGGGTTAACTGTGAACGAATCATCGGAACATGATAGGGGTTGAAGTGAAGTTCTTTTCCCATGGACACAGTATAATCGGTAGACATTCGCTGTCATTAAACGATATGTATCGTGGACTGTTTTCGCAAGGGATATGAGAAATTTCCACCTACGTCTCTGATAGCCTCACAAACTGAAAGCTGGTCTTGAGGGGCATTTCGTACTTCTTCAATGTGTTCGCGACTGCTTATGATGACCAACCAGCGCCACTGATAAGCAACCTTGAACGGTTTGTACTTATACTGGAACGGACGTCAAATAAGCCCAGTGACTAGAGGTAGAAATGTATTCTTGCCGTCTCATAACCCTGTCGGATGATATCTAGGCCATTATTCTGAAAAGTGAGGCCAAACCACCAAGTTTCGAGCCAGTTACTCGGCCCGACAGTTGGAATTGCGTTGAGACGCTAAGTAAATGTTAAGTGAGGAGAGTTCAGGCTAGAGCCGTCCACGTACGTCTAACTTGCGGAGCAGCTTCACAACAACGGTAGCAATGACGATTCCAGCGATGAGGTAGATCATATCTGTGATCTGAGAAGGCGGAACTGGTCCTGGGGAAGCCATTGAAAGAACGGGAATCTTCCTGGAGGCAATGGACGATAAATATATAATCAATCAAACCACAGAAACCCGAATGTGCTGCGACTCAGCCCGAATCAGGAAACAAAAATCGGCTGAAGGCTGGCCCATCTGCATGCCAGAGCCGAGGAAGAGCAGGTGGTTCTTTCTTCCGCCACATTTGGACCGCTTTGGTTACGTCCACCTGTCTGCTGAGATTACCGAACCTGCTTCCCAGCTTCATTGTCGAGTTGCGCTGCATGCCACGTTCATCAGGCTCCTTCCCATAGTAGTCTCCAGTCGTTTATTTTTGGTGGGCGCTTTCGTTTTGGTCGCCGAAAGCATCCGAGTGATGGAATTATAGCTAGATCGAACCGAGGATGCCAGTGTGCTGACGGTTGACGGTTTCCGACTATGTTATTGACAGATGGACGTTGAAGATATGATTGCGATGATCGCACTTTAGAAGCTTAAGTAAGGCCGCGAGTCAGGAAGTTTGGTCAGCAAACCAACCCGAAACAAGGTCCCCGTCACGGGATGAACGCAACGCCAGCTTGTCGGAGAGCAATCTCAATAATCACTCGTCAACGTTGTACACACATGACGTCCACAGCGACTCCGAAAGCGTCACCTGAACGCTCCAAGGAGCTTTCTGAATCTCTGGCAGAGATACAGGAACGTGTGCGCCAGGCTTCTCCTTCCTCGAATCCCACCCTCGTTGCAGTGTCCAAGTATAAGCCTGCCTCTGATATCCTCGCGTGCTATGATTGCGGACAGCGTGATTTCGGCGAAAACTATGTGAACGAGTTGGAGGAGAAAGCTCAGCAGGTGTGATCAGTCCTTTACCTGCATCGTGTTTATCTAATCTCATGATATCGATATCGCACGTAGCTCCCGAATGACATTCGATGGCATTTTATAGGAACTTTGCAGTCCAACAAATCTAAGACACTAGCAAGTGCGTATCATGATTTCGCGTCATGTATCCGTGTTCGACCCTACTTGAACCTCAGCGATACCAAACATTTATGCCATCCAGACCCTGACGTCTATGAGGGCAGCTAGTGCCCTGAACAAGTCACTGCCGTCGGAAAGGAATACGCCACTCAATGTATTGCTACAGGTCAATACTTCTGGAGAAGAGGCGAAATCAGGACTACCTGCTCCGACATCTGCCGAGTCTGTGTCGAGTTCCGAGCTCTTACAACTTGCACAGCATATCATCACGAGCTGTCCAAGGTTGCGCCTCCAGGGACTCATGGCCATTGGCTCACTCACGCAGTCGCTTGCCTCGAATGAGCGGCCAAATGAGGACTTCGAGACTCTCAAGCGCACACGAGACCTCCTGGAGGGGACTTTGCGACTGGACCTTACTACGGAGGGTAAATGGGGTGTAGACGGGAAGCTCGTGTTGAGCATGGGCATGTCGAGCGACTTTGAGGCTGCACTCAAGGTTGGTAGCGACATTGTGAGGGTCGGGACAGGCATATTTGGTACTCGGCCGACCCTTTAAAGGACAAGAGATAGTGGACGTGACGTGACATATACGTGACACTAATTTATCTAAGTAACGCGACGCGTCTTCGTTGATTCACCGGGACTTTCAATATTCAAACTCCGACCTACCCATTCAACTCTGCTGCTCACCGTTGCCGCCGACGCCGACGCTGCGCCCGACGACGCGCTCAAAGACGTTTATTTGCATCGTGCACGGACCACTTTATATTGATGAATTCATCGCGATGAACGGGACACGAACACACACGGCAGGTGGGCTAGAAGACTTGATGGCTCCAGTTGATCCCAAACCAGGCTCGAAACGCAAACTTGCAGATGATTCGAATCCTCTACTCCCGGCAGCGACCAAGAGGAAGAAGAAAGATGTACGTATGTCTCACGAACTTGCGTATATTCGATGTTGAACGCGATCCAGGCAAATCCAGGCGCGTCCAAACGCAAACGTAGGCAGGTTTCCTCAAGTCTTGCCTCAATCACTAATATTTCTCGTCTAGATATCGGGGAAGAGCTGCCCGGGGGTCTGATCATCGTCCGTGCACCTTTGCAGCGCGCCGAATCTGCTCCCAATCATCCTGCATCACAACCTTTGCCCACGAAGAACTCATATCCACCTTCCCGACTCCCTCCTTCCCATTCACAACCACTGGCTTCCACTTCTACGAAACCTCCGTTAAAGAAATTTAAAGCAGAGTCATCTCGTGCTCCTACAAGCGTCAAGCCGCGCGATGTCCTCGCCACAACGCGCGGGGAACCAGAGTTGGACGAAGATATACGCCAAATGGAATCTGAGACGGATCATCTACGGAGTCGGTCCCGCGCTAAGGAAGCAGCCAATCCATCCTTGCAACTCCCTTCAACGGTTACTACACCTTCCAAGCGACACTCAGATTCCCTGCGTCCAGTCCCCGAATGCGAAACTCCTCAGATCGAGCGCAATAAGCGCATGCGTGAAGGTCCTCCCGTCCCCCGCACACCACAAACACAGACCCCATCACGACGAACCTCCATGAGCATGCGTGGTAAGCGGATAAGTACCAGTTTTGAGAACACTGGGGTCATCTGTGCGTATCTTTTCCACTGCGTTCTCTTTGTCCTGGATTACAGTTTCCTTTTCTAATCCGTCCTAATTCTTGTTCTGCATAGCCCAACCCCATGCAACTGTCAATGATTCAAGTTTTTACAAACATATTGATTGTGATCTCCCGGAACCACAACGTGCACGCCAGCTCCTCGTATGGTCAGCCGCGCGCGCTGCTTCAAGATCGCTAGAAGCATCGTCTTCATCGAATCCTTCGAAGCCACCGTCCAAGTCCTCGCATCGTGGCAAGGACCCACCACTTGACGACCGACAGAAACAAATGCTTAAGACTGTACAAGAGGATTTCATCCGAATGTTGGCTGAGAAGAAGATTGATACATCTATATATAGTCATGGAGTGGATGGGAGGAGTGCTAAAGACGGTGTCCTGAAGCCCAATGAGCAGAACGTGAAGAATCGCGCGCGGGAGGTGACGTTCCAACAGCACATAAATCGGTGAGTTACCTGCCCCATACGATCAGACCTCTCCCTGAGCGCATTGCAGGGCACATGCTGAGTCAGAGGCTTGGTCACGAGTCGATCAATTTTATCAGCAATACGAGGTCAATTCCAAGGCTGATCTCGAGAAACGACTCCAGGCTCTGAAACCGCCCACATCGTCCAAAGCGAAGGGCAAACAACGGGCCAGCTCACAGGAGCCGCAGGACGACTGGTCACGGCTTGTACCTCGCGAAGATGAACTGCCCAGCGGATTCAAAGATAAGGTAGACCTTGATCTGATCAAACAAGTCATGTCTTCTCTGCCTCAGCCCGGAGCCGAGGACCGAGGACCGTTTGATCAGCAAATAGACGGTCTTCGATTCAAAGTGGATAATCTGCATTCGTACGTCAACTCGGCCGTACAAGCGGCTGACATGGCTGAAGCGGAGCTCGATTATCGCTTCTCCCTTCTCTCCATTGCGTTGTCAGCACGATGCCACTCCCTACCGCCACCGCCGAGTTCGTTATCTGCACTAACCTCGTACCTTCCACCCACACAACGAGGACTCAGCCATCCACCTGGGGAAAGCCCCCGAGATTTCCTTCGTGCCTTGTCACGTATAGACAAGGAACGGCCCCCAGGAAAGATCGGGGATGCTGCTCGAAAGGCAGTAAGGGAGGTACAGCGCGCGCAGGTCGTAGGCTCCGGTGGCGTTGGAGAGCGGCGAATAACAGGGTTGGGGCCAGGTGTTGGAGCGACGCCACGCAAGATACCTGGGACGCCACGCCGCAGAGATCGATAATATGAATGAACATCTTTTCTGTGCTGGATGCATGATGTATTTGTGACGATACTTTGTGACCATCATCCTATCTTATTCTTTTTATTTCTTTTTTTTTGCTTTGTCTCGCATCGCAATGCTATGGATGTTTGTGTTGTGCTCCGTCCCACTGGCATTGCTTTCTATGTGTGTCCAAGCTTCACTGAGTACGTGACAGCGTCTGTCTTACATATACAGCCCACAACGCTGCCAGTGCCTCCCCTACATTCAGTTGTTCTTACTACAACGAGTCACCGGCGTGGTGGCTGCCAATGACTCCCCACTAGTACACCACATCATGTTGTGTTGGCTCAGGTTGGTAAGTCACGAACAAACACGCCGGTTCAACGAGTTTCCCACTATAGTGATAGTAGCCATCGCACACCTCCAACTGGAGGCATCTTGGTGAGTGATACATTACAGGATGTTCAGGCTGGCCCAACTTGAACATGCTTCTCAGAGAACCCGGTGAGAATTACTATGTACATAGTCACAATCTGCACTTATGCTATCATAGGCTGCTGGTGGCAGGATCATGGCCAACCACACATCAAATAGGATTTTCGGAACTTGTGAGGTGCGTTTTCGACGTCATATGATACATAGTATATACATAGTATACATCAAGAAGGCGGTGTTGAGATCGCGATGAACAATCGATTCTAGGACTCAGAATCATCGGCAGTTTTCGACTCCAATTTCTTGTCGAATTCCTTCCTTACTCGCTCCAATGCCTCCGTCCTCGCCTTCTCACACGCTTCCTTGTAGTCCGCCGTCTCCTTCCAACCTTTCCAAGCAGTCTTCTCCAACATGCCCCACCATGCCTTTCCGTAGGGATGTCCCGGCGCGCCAGCGTATCCCCATGGCTTGGCTGTGTAAGGTTGAACGTATGGATTTAATACAACTTCTACCGGTGGATGAACGGGTCCAGTGAAATGGACGATCGCCGGATCCTTCATCCCTTCCAAGCGGAGCTTCTCTCTGTCCATCCCACCACATTCCGCGTACGTTCCGAGTCCCTGTGCGTTCCACGTGAGGCTCAGCGCGACCCAATCGGTCTTGAAATGAATGTTGAACGCGTCTTGGTCGCGAAATCTAGAGTGCGCCATCTCGCGACAGCATCTCTCGAGGTCTTGGATTCCCGAGCGAGCTCTCGCGAGATCGACCAGGAGTACACCGGCGTTGAAGTATTCTGCCCGGGGGACGCCAGGGTGTCCCATCGGACATCCTACGTCAGGCACTGCGGCGAGCGAGCGACCACCGAGGTCGGTGTTCCACAGCTCCTTCAAGTCCTTGCGCACCAAGACGTCCGCGTCTAGATAAAGGACGCGCTGGACGGGCAAGCATTTTATCATATCGACCTTGGCCCAGACGGGGCCCATGTCGGATGTGAATGAGTTTGAAGGTAAGGGAACAAAGAGCAGGGTGGCGTCTGTGCGCGTGGGCAGGGATGACTCGATCTTGCTCCTATCTTCCGCGCGGAGGCCACAGTCAACGACGTAGAGCGTGATGCGACCTTGTACATGCTCTACGACGCTGCGCAAAGTTACCGCTGCCGCGACGGCATACGCAGAGTCGACGGTGAGCGCGACGTTCATTCCGTATTCGAAGGTGTCATACAACTCTTTATCCCTGGTCGGTTCAAGAAGGAAACCGATGCGCATGGGGATCGTCTTTTGCAGTATCATCTGGTACTGCTCGGGGTTCGTCGACAAGCGTTCGTATTCTCCTTGGTGGATTGCGAGAAAGGCGTCGATTCCTCGACGTGGGTGGTGTGGGCTGTCGAGGGGCTGCTCAGGCCAATTGTAATCGTCAAAGATGAAGATACATCCGGGACGCGCTAAGCGCCACGCCAGCTCTGCATCCAGGAGCGTATCGTCCGAGCGGTGGGACCCGTCGATGTAAATCCAGTCAAACCCTGCGTCTTGGCCCTTGCTCGTTTCTTCCTGCAGCAGGGTGTATAAGGCGGGGACGCTGAACTGGGGGAGCACGCGAGCGGGGCGACCCGTGAGTTGGAGATTATGAGTGAGCTTCCGATGCCGTTCTCGTCCCTCCGGTGTTTCCATGAGGTCAAAGTGGTCGACAGAGACGAGCTCGCCACTCCTGGCGCAAAGGGTCGTCAGGAGGAACACTGCTGAACGGCCCTCCCAGGATCCGATCTCGAGCGCACGCGGCGCTTGGGAACGTACGAGGTGGAAATGACTCTGCCATACGGGCTTGTTGAACGAAAACCAGTCTTGAGTCGAAGTGAACTCGTAGCGATCGGAGGCCATAGTATCAGGAGCATCCATGGTCGCTGCAGACGGCGATCGTTACACTGAGTCCAGCATTGTGGTATCCGTATGGAACTACTTTACCTGGTCACCGGGAGGTACTATCAGATGGGGGTTGCAGAGAATGGGGTACACGGTATATGTGAGATATTGTAGTAGATCAGCGTTGCCCCAAACAGGCTAGCATTAAACTTCCTGTCAGTGTGACCAGATCAGAAGTTTCGAGAGAAAAATACCTGTTTTGTTTCAATTTTTGAGCAACACTGCGGCTATTCTGGACGTGAAAAGCCCTCTATCACCTCAAATGCTACGCCGAAGCAAGAGCTCAGAACGGGAGAAGGCGACTTACCTCGCCCCCACAGCGACCACAATCCCAAATGCACAACACACAACTCGTTTTTCAGGTTTCCAAGATGAATGGTCGCAAAAGCTAACCCATGTCAGCGTGATAAAATGAGCAGGGCTTACCGATCTCTGTTTCGGACTTTATTGTTCCTTTAGAGGAGAGTTTACATTTTTATGTAACGTAGCTGCAGAGTATTAGTCATCCGATAGGACCTACAGTCCAAAAAAATGGAAATGAAAAAGATATTTCTCCTCGAAACTTCTGATCTGATTATCAGGCTTCCTCAGGAGCAGTCTATTGGGGTTCGTATCAAGGTCCAGGCTGTGTAGAGAAGACTGTCAGAGAGTACGTTTGTTGCTTCGTAGGCTAGGACGTCAATCAAACTAACTTTTATATTTGTGATTTGTGTGTGCGCCTGTCAACTGTGGGCGCAACGTCGGGATAAATGGAGAGAGGGGGGGATGGTGATCAAAAGCAGAAAGCGTAGTTCTTGAAAAGATGCTATTCGAGAGGCCTTTTATACGTGTCTAACTGGAGAGCATTCATCTGTCGTGGAGTTGGGGAACAGGTCGACATCCCCGACGTCATTGCCCTGTGATTATAGGTCCGTAGGTCCGTCGGATACTTACACCTGAGGGAGGTTCCCATTTAGGGGGGATCTTCGGTGTCCCAAGACTAGCACCAGAGAAAAAACGGGGGTTCATCAAATCCGACTTCCTGTGTGCGTCGAAACCTTCTTTCGAGGGCGTTGATTCCCATCTCTCTGATAACGCGGCGCGTACTATTGCTGAGGAAAGTCCACCCCACTGGGGGTGGAGTTTTTTTTTTTCAATTATTTATAGCCCGCATTTCTTACCCGGTTCTGCACCCAGCTCCTCCTTGCCATTTTTTTCTGGTTCGAATCGACGTTCATCTATTTTCAAGGTAAGACATTTTGATGATGCGCGGATTCTCTCGAATCTTACCGTTCCATCAGACACGAAACCCCCCAGCGCAATGACCAAGGCAGAGGTAACCTCGCCCCCCATTGACCTCCGTCGCAAATTTTTGGTGACGGGTGGAAACGGATTCATCGTAAGCCAAGCTATCGTCCAACGAATACGCATATAAACAGAATCCCTTTCCTCCCCAGGGCTCGCACGTAGCGAAAGCCCTCTTCGACAAAGGCGCCCAATTCGTCCGCATCGCAGACGTGGTACCATCCTCTGCATTCCAAGAACCCATCTCCCACGAGACGCTCGTCGGAAACCTCTGCGACGAGCACTTTTGTGACCGCACACTCAAGGATGTCGACGTCGTCCTCCACTTCGCAGCCACTATGGGAGGCATGGGGACTATTCACGAGGGAAATGACCTCGCGATCTACCAGACCAACGCGAGCATCACGACCAACGTCTTGGTCGCTTCCGTCCGCGCCGGCGTGCGCGTCTTTTTCTACGCGTCTTCGGCATGTGTCTACCCTGCACACAAGCAGGACAGTCTCGATACCGATGTATCGTTGAAGGAGGAGGATGTTTGGGAAGGGGGGACGCCCGCACCGCAGGGCCACTACGGGCTCGAGAAGCTCGTCTCAGAGCTCCTTGTTCAGAGTAGTAACGGCTCCGCAGGCTCGGACATGCTCGTCCAGATCGCGCGCTTCCACAACGTGTTCGGTCCGCGCGGCGCATGGAACGACGGACGCGAGAAAGCCCCCGCGGCGCTCCTGCGAAAAGCTCTGGCGATACGTTTGGCGGAGGGGAAAGGTTCGAACGAGCTCGAGATCTGGGGAGACGGCAAGCAGAGAAGGAGTTTCTTGTTCATTGACGACTGCGTGGATGCCGTCCTGGCGCTCCTGCGCTCCGGCCATGACAAGCCTGTCAACATAGGTTCCGAGCGCGCCGTCGCGATTAACGACCTCGCGGAGATTGCAGTCAAGTGCACGGGACTACAACCGGGCTTGGACGTCGTGTTTCGACCAGATACTACGAACGCGAAGACGCTCGGGGTTCGCGCGAGGAATTCGAACAATCGTCTGGCAGAAGAAGCCCTGTCTGGCTGGAAACCAAGAGTGTCCCTCGAAGACGGGATGGCGGAAGCGGGCAAGTGGATGCAGGGCGAGATGGAGAAGATCGTGCGTGGCATGAACGAAGAGCAACGTGTCGCGGCGTTGCAGTCGATGAGCCGCAGCAAGATCGTGGACCTGGCAGACAAGGACATCAAGGTCGCCATCCTTCTCCCCATCACTTCCCGCGGTTCGAACCCTCCCACTGAGTGCCTGTCTCACCTCAGTCGCTTTGCTGAATCGCTCGCTCGCACCACCTGGCGCGACACGCATCAGCTGGGTGGTCAACGGTTCGTAGTCAAAGTTTACCTAGCGATAGACCACGATGACCCCTTGCTATTGGAACGCGATGGAAAAACCAACATGAACGTCGCCGAGGCCATCCTGGTGTCGCAAAATGTCTGCAATGTAACGATCGAGCTTTGTAACCACCCTGCAGGTCATGTCTGTGCCATCTGGCGACAGATCGCCAAGAAAGCCTGGAAGGATGGATGCGACTACTTTGTCCTCATGGGAGACGATGTAGTCCTCAAGGACGAAGGTTGGATTAGGGATGCCCATGCAGAATTTTCTCAGATAGCACAGCGCAACGGCGTGTGTCATGGAATCGGATGCGTGGCCTTTACAGACATCAGTTTCCCCGGCATGCCGACCTTCCCCATCGTACACCGCACCCATCTGGACATCTTCGACGGGGACGTTATCCCAGAAATCTTCATTAACCAGGACGGCGACCCTTTCCTCTACCAACTCTACCGTCGATGGGACTGCTCCAGGATGTTTTCGGCGAGAATCTCCAATGGGATCGGAGGCAGCAATGCAGCGCGGTACCGTCAACAGCACGCCAAAGGGTGGACGTTTGGACCCTTGGACAAAGCGACAGCCACCACTGAAGAGTGGCTGCTGGAGCATTGTCCAGCGGTCTCGCGTAAGCTCACCCTGGACGTGGTGATACCTAGTTTTCGAGTTCAACTCCAGTTTTTGGAACCCATGCTGAACCTGAAGCCATCTTCGACATGCACGACGATGTTCGTCATCATCATCGACGATCCAATGTCGCCTGCTCGGTTCGAGCTCGAGACAAAGTACGCTTCGCGGGCAGACGTTCGCATTCGCACCAACGACAAGAATCTGGGTGCGGCTGCTTCGCGTAATCGGGGTATGAAGGAGAGTGCTGCCGAGTGGATTATCTTTTTAGACGACGATATCACCCCACAGCCAGATCTCCTAGTCGAAGCAGAGAAAGTCATTGGTGCAAACGCAAACGCGGTCGGTTTCATCGGAAATGCCCAATTCCCTCCAGCCAATTCGGTCTTTACCGCCGCCGTGCATCTCGCAGGCGTAACGTACTTTTGGGACATCGCCAAGAAGATGCCTGGAGAGACCGACATGCCGTGGGGAGTGACAGCGAACCTCATGGCACGGCGCATCGAAGACGGAGTGGAGTTTGACCTTCAGTTTCCCAAGACGGGTGGAGGGGAAGACATTGATTTCTGTAGACGGAAGAGGGATCTGTGGTTTCGCGAGAAAAAAGAGGGCTTTCTCCCTGCTCCGGACGTCGTCGTCACGCATCCCTGGTGGAACGGAGGAAAGCGGTCATACCGCCGCTTCTACATGTGGTCCAAAGGCGACGGGGGGCTTGTCAAAATGTACCCTGACCTGACCTACGTTGACCACGCACCAAGCAGTGGCGAACTGCTCTTGATCAGTTGCGTCCTAGGATGTATCGCAGTGCCCATTTTCCTGTTGACGGGCATTGCGTTTCCGTGCATTCTTGCGTTCCATCTGGCGGGTACGACCGTCGTCGGCAACGTGGTCCACGACATGTATCGCCACCTCTATCGGGACGCTCACCGCACGAGGGCCATCGACTCGACGCTCGGCGGTGTGAAGTGGGTCGCGGCCGTTATAGAAAGCTCGCTTATCAGGATGGCGAGTGAAAGTGGACGCACGGTTGGCATGGTCGAGCGTGGAGAGATGGGGTGCCTCGGGCGTCGATTCGACTGGTTTACGCTGAGAATGGGAGATGGTCCGAGGAACGAAGAGAGAAAGAACGCTAGAGAAAGGTTGACGTTGATCATCATTGGATTACTTTATTTGAGTATGTAATCAATCAATTGTCATGTTCTGTGCCCACCACGTCTTCCGATGCTTCAAATGCATAGAACGCGCAGGTGACCGGTTCACTGGCGCAGCAGGACCTTACTTTGTAGGGCTCGCCGTTATTCTCATTTCTCTCGGAACTCTTAGCTTTTGTGAGCAATGCAATTCCATGTCTTTGTGCGCGCCACTCAGTCGTCTCAGTCACCGTCGTACAGCCCAGCTTGCCATACACTTGGTTGTCGACCCCGCCTTGTCTGCTTATTGCACTCAACCTTTTCACACATTATTACTTCGTTTGCACGACTCCTCCAGGTTTCATCAACGATCCCCCACGGCATCCTGGAACTGGCATCCTCTGGGCCTCTCACAACCGCTCATCAACTTCTGGCGTTCGCTGGTCATCTTCAGAGCCAGAAGTCGTGAGAGGTGGCTTGTCGCGGTGCAATCGATGCGGGGTGACGCGTCCAGAGGTGTGTTGCATTTCAAATTGTATGTTCTGGTCTGGCTCATGGACGCCATACCGAGAGGGCACACCATTGTCGCATATGTAACCAATGTGTCTTAAAATACGACCACCACTGTCCTGTCAGTGCCTGTCTTTTTCGTTGTGATGCGACATTAATAACAATTTGCTTGTTCAGTGTGAGTATCCCCTTTGGTCGGTCAGGCATTTAGAGTTCAACGAGCCTAGGGATAAACCAATGCGTGGGTCTTCACAACGAACGACATTTCGTTCTTTTCATGTATGTCCATAGCCAACCATTTGTAAAACCTTGAGAGTTGAATTGTTTCCAGGTCATATCTCGTCCTTGGAAGTTTTTTCTTCTCTGTCCTTGGATACCCTCACGCTGTTGACGCATTCGGACTGAGTTATGTGGTACGTGATTTTGCCTAGTCTGACTGACGCTTGCTTACGAATGGTCAGCCATGGATTCATACCATGCCTCAGCTCTGTTTCATAGTTTCCTACCTGCTCTCTGTCGTCATGTGCCTCGCAGTCCTGGTCATGCTACTTTGGCACCTATGGGGAGTCGCGCGCGGCGAAACTTCGGTGGAAGCACAAGACCACGCAGTATATCGGAAGATTGCCAAAGACAGGGGAGAGGTATGTGAATATCTGTTGCAATGATGAGATTGTACCTGATCGGTGTCAAGACGTTCATTAATTCGTATGATCTGGGGTATGCCGATCACTTGGGGCAGGGTTTACTGTTCTTTGCTAACGGGTAACAGAATGCGCAAGAACCTGGCCCTTTTTTTCAATGTTGGGCCGAATGGATAGTATGTTGCGTCTCCACAGACCTGTTTTCGTACCTTGGCCTGACTGATGTCCCTAAAGCCCATTATACACACTATTCCTGCCATTCAGAATAATGCCGTACACGGATGGGCATGGGTGGGCAAGACGCCAAGGTCTTGAACGACACCTCGGTGTGCGAGAAGGGGAGGAGCTGACAGACGACCAGGACGAAGAGACATAGGTGGGTAAATTCTTTCCGCCTAATTATCATCGAGGATGAGGAATGCCGGGGCCATATGACTCTTCGGAAATATTTCCAGGAAGCAGTTTGAGTAAAGTGCCGGTTTTTATGACGCGTTCGACGCGAGTTTGTTCTCTGATTTAGCACTCTTTCGTGATGGACGGAATCATTTACTGATTTGATTTCATACCCACAGACTTGAATGCGCGTGAGCGCTCACATGTTAGAATATTACTGACTGCCCGGTAGCATTTTAATGACCATGAGGAGGGATCAGAGTCGTCTAATTGTGGGCGCGACGGGTGTGAAACGACTCCGGGTCCGTCTCGGGTGACGTCAACTAAACGTCGGGCCGCGCCCGCCTGTGGCCCTCCTGTGAACGTCGCATCAACCACAGCATGAGCGTCTCCATGGTCGGCTCGGATCATGTGGTCGGTCGGATCCGAACCGAGTTCATACACAACTTCGTAGAGGATGTTCGGCTCGAGCAAGTTTTGATTTGTACGTAGTTCGTCCTTGGTGGCTTCGCCTGTGGAATTAAACCCCACCGCTTCGATGAGGTATGAGGGTGAGAACAAAAATATGTACAATAACTCTCCTTGACGCGATCCAATGTTACTCACTCAGCGGCACCTTATTTAGTTTCCACGATCTGTTCCATTCCAATAAATAGTTTAGCATCCGCTCTCCAACTTGGTTCCTTTCACCGACATGGCACCCGCTCTGAGTCACCCGCCCGGCCTCAATTTCGTCGAAGACACTGAACATCGCTCCGGCCATATCGACGCTGCGACCTACTATGGTGGTACAGAGTCTTTCTCTCGCTCGCGGACATACAGTCAGGTACGCTCAACCTTTGTACGACTTCCCCATTTCTGACCCTTCGCAGTCCCAAGTTCATGGCTACAACCCGAAACGAGCGCCCACTTTTGAGGAGGACACCCACACGCGCGCTCGCCGGATGTCGCATGACGAGAAGAGCGTCACTGGCCCACGCCGTTTCCTCATCGACGTCGAGGAGACCATCCGCGTCGTCCTCGAGCAAGAGGACACCGACGGTGACTTCCAGATCAGCATCACCGATGCCGGTCCCAAGCTGATGGCGCTCGGGACCGCCACCAGCAATGGCTTCAAGACGTTTGACATCCGTGTACGTCTCTTTATCGCAACGTGTTCGATGTACTGATATGTGCGTTTCAGGGAACCTACATGCTCTCCAACTTGCTCCAAGAACTTGCATTGGCGCGTGATCACGGTCGAAAGCGTATCGTCCTCGACGAATCCCGCTTGACAGAAAACCCAGTCGACCGTCTGTCGCGCATGATCAAGAACTCGTTCTGGCATTCACTCACTCGTCGCATCGACGGTGAGGGTCTCGAGATCATCACCGCCGATCCAAAGAACCGGACAGGTCGTGTGCAGCCACGCATCTACGTCCCGCATGGCGAACCGGCGATGGCAGAGTACTATCGAAAGGTGGCACGCGAGAAGCCTCACATGAACCTCGATGTCGTGGTTCTTCCTCCGCACCCCGATGACCCTCTTTTCGTCAAGAGTCTCAACTCCAAACCCGGCTTACTCGCTTTAGCCATGAATGAAGTCGATGACGGCAAGGGTGGCCGTACCCTCAAAGGGATTCCGTTTATCGTGCCCGGTGCTCGCTTCAACGAGGTCCGTTTTGTTATGTCACTTTTGTTCCACTTTTGTCTGATTTTCTTTGGTCTCTCAGCTCTACAACTGGGATTCCTACTTTATCACGCTCGGTCTCCTTGTCGATGGCCAGGTCACCATGGCCAAGGGCATGGTAGACCACTTTATCTTTGAGATCAAACATTACGGCAAGATTTTGAACGGATCTCGGAGTTACTACCTATGCCGGTCACAGCCACCTTTCTTGACCGACATGGCGCTACAAATTTATAACCAGCTGGACCGGTCGGACATGAAGTCCAACCGGGAGTGGCTCAAACGTGCCATACAGGCGGCGATCAAAGAGTACCATACCATCTGGATCGCTGAACCTCGGATCGACCCCAAGACAGGTCTCTCACGTTATCGCCCTGACGGCCTTGGGATCCCGCCTGAGACCGAGGCTACCCACTTTACTCATATTCTCGAGCCCTACGCCGCAAAGCACGGCATTTCAGTCCTGGAGTTCAGCGAAAAGTACAATGATGGCATTCTCAAGGAACCTGCGCTGGATGAATATTTCCTTCACGACCGCTCGGTTCGGGAGTCTGGACATGATACGACTTATCGGTTTGAAAAGCGTTGCGCCAACCTTGGCACTATCGATCTCCAAGCGCTCCTGTACAAGTACGAGGTCGACATCGGGACTGCGATTCGGGAGGTATTCGATGACGAGTTGGATCTCGAGGAGGACTTCCCTTTGGCACCCTTCCCTCCTTCGGTTGAGGCGTACGCCAACCCTTACCGCGAGAGCTCAAAGTCTAGGTCCCAGACTAGCGAGGAGTGGTTCGAGAGGGCGGACTACAGAAGAGATATGATCGACAAATATCTATGGAATGACAGAAAGAACCTCTATTTCGACTATGATACTGTTCAAGAGAAACAGAGCTTGTATGAAAGTGTCACCGCATTTTGGGCACTCTGGGCAGGTTGTGCGAGCGAGGAGCAGTGCTGGCAGTTGGTGTAAGTTTCTAAAGTTGGTTGTTGCTTCTTGGTACTGAATATGATGTAGTTCGCAGTCGCTGAAGAAGTTTGAGGCTCTCGGTGGACTCGTTTCTGGTACGGAGGAGTCCCGTGGTCAGATTTCCTTGGACAGGCCAAATCGGCAATGGGATTACCCGTGCGTAGATGATTTCATCTTTTGTGCTGCGCTGATCATTTGTTTGATCCCTCAGATATGCCTGGTTTGTCATTTTATACGACGCTCTTGTTACTGGATACTGACTCAATTGGTTTCAGGCCGCCTCATCAGATCATGACCTGGGTTGGTCTTGAGCGGTATGGTTACCTCGAGGAAGCACAGCGCCTTTCGTATCGATTCCTTTACATGTGCGTCGCATACCTTTTTCAACAGGTGGATTGACCTGATATTTCGAATCAGGATGACCACGGCCTTCGTTGACTTCAATGGCGTTGTACCGGAGAAGGTGCGTTCTTTGATTGTATTGCCTAGGCTTGGATTTAAACCTTTTTGCAGTTTGACGCCGTCAAGCTATCTCATCTGGTGGATGCCGAGTACGGGAATCAGGGAATAGACTTCAAGTTGGTCCCTCGTGAGGGTTTCGGGTGGATGAATTGTGCGTCGACACGTGCTTGTCCTGCATTTCATGTGCTCACATTCTACGCACAGCTGCCTACCAAGTGGGGCTGTCTTTCCTGTCGATGCACATGCGCCGCGCTGTTGCGGCATGCACAAGCCCCGAGGTATTCTTTGGCAGAGCTGCGAGTGCTGACGTTGCTGCTGTTCAGTCCACTGCTGCTGTTGCTGACCCTCTCAACCTTGCCATGGAGAGTCTCGACCTTGATGCATCCTAGAGGTTGGGTATATGTAAATCGCCTAACCAAGATAGAAGGCAGTTGGTGGTATTAGTTACTCATCTTAATGAGACCTGTAGATCTGGTTTCTTTTGAAGGGGATCCTTTAGATTTGCATCATCTTTCATGTGTACCGCATACTTTTTCGATAATCAAATGCATTTGGACTTTTTGATGACTCAGCTGGCCCACAACTGCGCGCCTTGCTTGGTTGCCTGCTGGCATGTGCGGTGTGCGATGGTCACGACGACGTTGACGGCTTTCTTCTCTCTTTTCAGTTTCTTCACCGGACGATACACATACCCTCACGAGAATCAACCCACTAGCCTGCAATTCGAGCTGCGACACCAGCATGCCGTGTCGCACGACGCACACATCGTCTTCTCCGACATCCCGCAAGCTTGGCGGGCGAGTGCGCTCGCGGAAGGAAACGACACGACATACACGATAAACACGAGGAGAATATCCACCTTCCGACCGCCCTCGTTCGAGGCTCACGAGGCCGCACGCATACGTTCTATCCGGCACGCCCAGAGCACCGATCTTCCATGGTGGGAGACCGAGATCGTCGGGCCGGACGTCGAGAAGCGAGAAACCCTCCTCGAGCTCGCCAAGATGGCCAATGATGCGTATGTGACTACGGACGACGTTGCGTGGTACGAGCTGGGTGAAGAATGGATCCCTGTACGTCACCTTTTATTTTCACCCGTTTTTCTCGTCCGAGTTGCGGGCATGTGGACAAGGAGCTGATTGCATTGCATTCCCGAACATCATCCTTGTAACAGCAATACCCCTTCGGTTGGACACCCGACTCGGACAGCCTTCGCGGCTACGTCTTCGCGACGCCGGACAACTCGACGGTCGTGCTGTCGATCAAAGGCACGTCGGCGTCGATGTTCGGGAGCACCGGGCCGACGGGCAAGAAGGACAAGTTGAACGACAATTTGTTGTTCAGCTGCTGTTGCGCCCGGATCGACTGGACGTGGACGATGGTGTGTGGGTGTCATCGGGGAGGATGGAAGTGTGACCAGACTTGTTTGACGCGGGCGTTGATGAACGAGAGCTTGTTTTATCCTGTCGGTACCGTGAGTGGCATTTCGTTTTCGTTTTCGGTTGGGCTTGGGCATGGGCCGAACGATCGTTCAACGATGTCATTTGTACAGAATTTATACAATAATTTAACGTATATGTATCCTACGGCCGACATATGGCTCGTCGGACATTCGCTAGGTCGGTGAGGTCGTCTTGCGTGGGTAGTTTAGTGGATGCTGACACTGAACGATTAATTGCCAGGTGGTGCGCTCGCTTCGTTGTTGGGCGTGACGTTTGGAGTTCCGGCGGTGGCGTTTGAGTCGCCTGGGGAGAAGCTTGCGTCTCAGAGGCTGCATTTGCCTTCGCCTGTAAGTGGTTCTTTTGACGTGTGCCATGGTGCTCACTACTGACGAACGCTTCCAGCCGTCTACGCAACACGTCACCCACGTGTATCATACGGCGGACCCTATCGCGATGGGGACGTGCAATGGAATCCTTTCTACGTGTTCGCTGGGAGGATACGCGATGGAGACCAAGTAAGCTTCGTTTTCCCTTCCGTTGTTATCGACCGAGATCGTCATTTACCTTGTTTTTGCGCTAACTCCCTAGGTGTCACCTCGGCGCATCGATCGTGTACGACACGGTGTCTAATCTATCGTGGGCGGTCGACATCCGGACGCACGGCATCGTGCATGTGATCGAGAATATCCTCAGAGAACCATGGAGCTCGAGCGTGGACGTCGGACGAGAGGTCCCGGTGGCGACGCGCGAAAAGGATTGTGTGGTACGTTTGTTTCCTTTTCGTCTGTACTTTTTTTCGTGACACGTTTTTGGGTTGCAGGAGTGCTTTAGTTGGGAGTTTGGAGAATATCCGTTAGAAGAACATCGATAAGATGGAGAGCTAATAATAACATGTCCTATGTATAATTTAAGCAAGTCTCCATTGTCAGCTCAGGACGCCACTTGGCGCGGCTCTCCGTGCTACTACGTCGTGAGATGATCGTGACCATCGCTGTCGCGCCACCGAACACATTTTCGCCCAAGCTTCCGCCGCCCATCGTCCAACTGGGGCACGATGAGTTCTTCTTGATCGAACTGCAAGGCACGCTCGACGTTCAGGGCGCCGAATCGAGAGCTAAAGATGGACAGTTGATCGGGACGTTGAACGTGGCCGACATGGTTGGTTTTTCTTTTTTGACGATTTTTTGACGATGACGAACTCTCCCCAAGAATAAACCAACGCTCGTGATCGGACATCATCTACTTGAGGGCCAGGTGGTCAAACTTGCGAAACCCCTCGGGGTGCTGCACAAGCACGTTTCGCCCACATCAGATGATGATGATGATTTGGAACGGCAAGGAGGCGAGAAGGAGACGGGAAAGGAAATGGGTATGGGTATGGGTAAGGAAGACTTGAAGCAAGTCCGGTGGGACGTAACTGCGGTGGTGAAGAAAAAGATCGTGTTCGCGAAGCGACCCATGCCCATAACCAAACCTGCGAGTTCTCGCAAGTAAGTAGGGATCCCGGCCAAGACGAACGTAAGTATGTGTAGCTGCATGTCGGTTTCACCAACACCCGCGAAGCGCGTGGTTTTCTGGAATCGATTATATATATATTTCAAGTTATCGGATGCGAGATGACTCGATATCACAAGTGCCGATTCATATATGATCAAGGCGATAGAGCGCTGCGTTGGGAACACGCTGCAGGCACTGCACTCGAGTCTTCCGCACCCCCTTGACCCAAGCGGTTTTTCTTTGCCTGCCGGTGTCGGCGTGGGCGGTTGGCGGGCGAGCGGCGAGCGTCTGTCTGTCTTTAAATTGCAAGCCCAACTACGAACGACTACATACTACTTGATGATTCAAGGCTTCCTCCGGCCCGTCTGTCGTCGACAGTGCTTTCGGACGTGCCAACCTTTCTGGTTTCAAGTCATGTATTTCATTTCATTTAGGCTAGTGCCGCGAAGGTCCGCGTGAAAAGTCTGTGCCAAGTCGAGACCCAGCTCGTGTCATCTCACAACGTTTTAGCAACGTTGCAATCAAGTGACGGTGGTATTTTTTCTTCTTGGTGGCATGCCGTACCAGTCAATCTGACATTCCTGCTCGGGTCGAATCCGCTTTGCTCGTTAATAAAACCGGTCGTGCCACGGTGCTGTCCAGAAACGCGCCTCAAGGCCCTCCTCCTCCTCCTCCTCCTCCTCCTCCCTCGAGCTGTTATACCTTTCTTTCCCTCTCCTTCCCACACCATGTTCCCAGTCGTCCGAGAGACGAGCGCACCACTTTACGCAGCCAAGCTAGACTTGTATGGTGAAGTCAAGGACATCCCTCCGGTAAGCGACATATCGATATGATCGGCCCTTGAATCCCATCGTCAACTCAACCCGGCTCTAGTCCTCGATCATTCGCTTGCTGGGCACCAACCGTGCACCTCCAGACGACCAACGTGATGAAGTCCGTGTTTTGCTCGCCGAACCCAAGGCCGAGCTACAGGCGGTGGAGGAGGACATCACACGACTCCAGGCCCGTCTGGTCGATATCCAGCGTCGGAAGCGCGAGCTGACGTCTTACGTCGATGACCTCGGTGCGCTCCTCTCCCCGATCAAGCGGATGCCTCCAGAAATCATGGCCCGCGTGTTCGACTTTTGTGGCGACGTCCACGTTCGCGGGCCCCACTGCGAGCCGAGCCGGCGTGCACCGCTCCTCCTGGGGAGCGTTTGCCGCAGCTGGCGCGCCCTATCGCTAGCCATGCCTCGCCTCTGGACAGCGCTCTACCTCGACCTCCCGACCTTTGGCACGCTCGACAAGCAAGAGGAGATCCTCCTCGCGTGGATCCAGCGTTCGCGGCCGTTCCCCATCTCACTTTGGCTCTGGAACGACTTTCTGACGGACGACGTCCCCGCCCAGTTTCTCCGCCGGCTGAGCGAGATTATCGCAAACCACGCTGATCGATGGTGCGCCATCTTTCTGCACTTCCCGGCAGGCACGCGCGACTGGGACTGCTTCAACGCCCTCGTGCGCTGCGAGATGCCCGCGCTCGAGGAACTCGAGATCTCCCCGCAGTGCACACCCTGGGCCCCGTTCCGGCCCGAGTTCTTACCGCGACTCCGGGAGTTGCAGATACCGGCAGGAGCAATGCCGGACAGCCACAGAACGCTTCCGTGGACACAATTAACGCACCTCACCCTTCGTGGCGGATATCGCCCGGCCGAGATGGAAGAACTGCTCGGGATCCTCAACTGCGCTCCACTCCTCACCCATCTCCACACCGAGATATCACAGTACAAGTGCGAGGCCAAGTGGGCCGACGGCGGTGCGGACTGGGAACTTGAAGGGCAAGCGGGACGCACGCGCATCGCGATGCCCTGCCTCTCCACGCTCGTACTCGTCACGATCGGCAGCGGCGCCGAGTGCATCGACTATCTGCTCGACGCCCTCGTCACGCCTGTGCTGCGCGATTTCCAGCTGCTCACGCGCGTGTGGGACACGAGCGCGATGACGACGCCTTGGTGTCATGACAGCTTCTTGGGGCTCCTCGCGCGCTCGCGATGCTCGCTCAACCATTTTACGCTCACCGCCGTGGACGTGTCGACGGTGCAGCTGAGACAAGTGTTGGAGCGCTGTCCGTCGCTCGTGTTGCTCAAGCTCAACGGGGCGGACGTGCCCCGCCTCATCGCACCCCTGCTTGAGGAGATGACCAACGAATGGAGAGGGTATGGACAAGGACAAGGAACTGGTCGGCTACCCCTCGTGCCCTGGCTCAAGGCCGTGTCGTTCAGTTGTGAATCGATGGAGGCGTTGGACAACAAGATCGACGAAACAGGGCTCACATTTGAGCAGGCGTTTGCGCGGTTCGTGTCGTCCCGGACATGGAGACGGGAGCCAAACAGCAAGGTTCTCAGGCTGAAGTGGATTCACTGGACGGTTTGGTGGACCTGGAGCAGGTATGAGGCTCCCGTCCAGCCACATCCTCATCTTGACCTGGAGGAGCGACTTTCGGTGCTGAGTGCAGATGTTGTGGACGTTGGTGTGTCCGCTGCGACATACAACAAGTACAAGCGTGTCTCTTAAGAGACCTTTCATAGCCCACTTGCTGGTTTAGTGGGCAGTTCCTATGATGTGTTTTTCTTTACCTTAGGGGCGCTGAGGATCTAACATATATATTCGTACAAAATACTAATGCATCACACATCCTAACGTACAAACTAAGCCCATGGCGGGCAGTACATTTTACATGATGCCAAGAGAATAATTTATGTAATGGAGATGCGAAACGCAAGGCGAACCCGGTCGACGAATGGAATCAACGAATGAAATGAGCAGGCTGCGCACTGGGATATCTCGGCATGGAAATAAGCATGCGCGTGGAGCTAAACGGGAATGCGAGCGTTAAGACGCCACAACGCCACAACGGGCTTATCGTTATGTCACCGCAGCACGGAAGGCGCGATAACGAATGAACAGCTTTTCGTGAATGATGCAAACGTTCCAAAATTAACCAGAACAAGGTCGAATGAAAGGGTCGAATGAAATAAGTTAATTGAAACCGTCGAAGTGGCCCTTGAGTATTCTCTCTGCCATGGGGGAAGGTGCACGGCGAGGACGTGTCTGCTCCGTGACAGTTGCCGAGCGTCTGGTTTTCCGGTTAGGTAATATGTTCTTCGTGATGGGCGAGCTCGGCACGGCAGAGTTCGGAGGGGTCAAGGGGACATTGGATTGGGGTATATCAACCAGAGGAGGCTGCGAAATATCAGATGAGTCTGAAGAGAACATGACGACACGGAGACTCACCTTTCCGAGCTGATTTCCTAGGGATAGCCGTCGGAGAAGATTGACACCCCTTTCGTGCTGAGGCTCAGGCATGGACGTTTGAGGTTGGAAGCGACCGGCGATGCTATCACGACGTGTGACATGGCGCTGCGGGTGTTCATCGGGTATGTCATCTGTATACAGGAGTTTGATGAGCAGGATGAGACAACTACGCGCATATACACACCTTCCAGGACGGGGGGAGGGGGGAAACCACGGAAGGGGAATGTCGCGGCGGCCTTGGAAGGAGACTGGGACAGGAAATACAACGTTGGGGAAGGGGGCGACTTGGAAATGAGCGGGACCGAGAAATTCTTTGGGGTAGGGAGGGGAGGGGAGGAAGCGGGAGAGTTGGAGAAGTCGGAAGAAAACGAAGTAGAGCGGTGACGGAGATGTTGAGTAGAAATTGGAATGGGTTTCGAGTGATGGACGCCGTCTTGGACGGACTGAGTGTTCTGGTTCATGTTCAGGGGGAAGAGACAGAGTGAGTGAAAGGGAAATGCATCTCATCATCTTCCGCATAAGATCCTTTATAAAACCCCGACATGGCAATTCCCGATTCGCTAGCACGTGTCATGTCAATTTCAAAATTACACCCGCAAAAGTTCTGTCAATTCCCCGCATGGCTCGTCCTCGTCCCCACATAACCCCAGTGGCTGTGCGATATCTTCGGGGATATGACTTGGTCTGTATCATCCATCGTCCGGACCATTGTGGTGCTTGGTTGTAATATACAAAGTGTATACACCTGGGAGTTGGGCGTAAAGATCCTTGACGTTTACCACGTTCAGAATAGGTTATCTGGGCTTTCCCAGATCCGCGATCCCTGATTGAGGCACGCCGCAAAATCTGAGAAAACACCGACGTGACAAATTTTAGGCCTCGGCGGTAATATTGTGATCCTGTCCCTATTTCACCACACCCCATCCTGTTGGCTTACTAGGACATCCTGGGCCATTTGTCGTCGAAGGCTCCATCGGCTTGATAGGAAAGCTCCTGTGTAACTTCATGATATCATCTTATCGACTCTTCACCTCTCACGTCCGCCATTCCTCCGCATCGTGTATTACCACGCGAAAATGCTGACAATACGTGTCATCACACTCACTCCAAGTTTGTCGCGTGAGTCAGTCACTGGAGCGTGATCTGAGCCGGCGCAAGCCACTTGCCATATGGAAACCTCCGCTCTGATCAAGATTTGAAATTACTACACCATACGACATATCGTTCAGGGGGGCCTCAACTGCTACGCCAGGTCTGAGATTTACTACATACGTCCAGTGTAAGCTGTCTCACTCCTACCGCCGGCCTAGCCCGGCCTAGACCTGAGCCAAGCCATTTGAGTACTGATAGGAGTTCGGAACCGAACCCACCGTAACAGATTCTCTACCTTCCTCTGTCCCCCGCACTCAGTACTGGCATTGTTCTCCAACACCATCGTATCTTAGCGCTCGGGATCTATTTTTATTTTAGACCTGGCCGCCGCCATCAGACTACTGCAGATTCCATTATCAAGCTATACATACAAGTTTGGACCCCAGTGGTGTGCCAATCCAATGTCGTTGGACGAAGAATTCTGACAATGACATTTAATTTTGCCCAATCCGACTCCATGTCCAAAAGGGTTCGAAATCAAAACGTTCCCCAAGTTGTATGTATGTTCATCCCATCATTACCTGGGCCAGCTGCAGAATGACACCAGATTAACGGAGAGGTCGAGCGAGTGTCGCACATTCGTGAGGTGGTACAGCGAAAACGATCAGGAAGCTTCCAAGTCTTAGGTCAGGTCACGGAACCTACCGTACATAACTTCACACACTTCGTTCCCTACCACCACCATTGCCGATCGTCTTGCAATGTCTCAATTCCTCATATCCGAATCAGCAGACGGCAATCGCCCCACGTGCGTGCGTTCCTCAGCGTCATTCTTGTCCTTGACATGCCCATCTATCAATCAAACCAGAGGTCGGAATAAAAATTCCCGTGACGGGCTAACTGATCCTCGGCGGCTCCGAGCGGGCGCGACCCCCGCGGCTTTTGTTATGGGCCTACTTCAAGCGAAGTGTACGTGAGATCTGGGGCGCAACTGGTTTTATAAGCCATTGCCTCCGTCGTAACCACGCAAATGGACTCGGCCAAGTCACACACGCGTCGCTGCGCCCGCGTTATTCACAAACACCTCGAGGGATACCTGTTCGTGAGAACTAGTATCGCTCTGATCCGCAAGCGAAACTACACTCTCCGCAGGCCGTAGAGCGGACGATTCGGCTGGCCCCCTTGTCAGCTATCGCGGTTTGCAAGATCTGATGGGCTGCCGTTCCCACCAAGGAAATCTGTAAGAAAAGGTCTTCCGGTATGCGGTCTAGAAGTTAGTCGAACATGAAAAAGGCTCTTTTCATTGTCACGTGTTGTCACGATAAGTGTTCCATGCGGCTTACCTTGGCCGATCTCACTTGAGGTTTCTCTGCAAGGTGGAGCGGCCTTCCTTTGCCAATGGCAAGCTCCCCAAAATTCTTTGCATCTTGCGGATAGAATCTCAAGCGCTCAGACGACGCATCGCAAGTCGCATCACTATGTCCTTTGGCCCATCGAGCCTAGATTGGGATCGGTATACGCGCCGTCGTTCAGATGCACTGACATGCATTTAAAACTGTATGCCGGAGCGGGGTCGCAAACCCACGGTAGTCTTTCTCTTCGTCCACTGAAATAATCTGGGTGCATAGATTAACGGCCAAGAGATGATAACGGTAAGTGTCATCTACACGCGGTAATCTCCAAGCATGTTATCCGTGGTCATGGGAACGAGCTACACAGGACGCATGTACTTGTGGAGCAGAAGAAACACGAAGGAAGTTTAGACAAAACTCCCGGGAGCTCTAGGCCTTTAATTGCCGTCTCAATGGAAGGAATCCTTATCTCTTCAGCGAGTTAGTTTATCCAAGGAAGCTCTGACGTCAGTTCAGATATATGTCACACGACCTCGTCGGGCCGTCGTAGCAGATTATGGAGGATAGGGGGTATGGATCTACCATCGGACGTCGGAGTGATGACTCGATGGAGGTAGGTGATTACGCCCATCATGGTGAAACGTGGTCTTTGCGCCACCGCATCCGAGTCACAGTCGATGGAAAAGTGACATTCATAAACCACCAACCGCCAACTAGATCGTGCCATCTGCGCATGGTCGTCGAAGAGACATCGAGAGGCGCACACCGACGCATGATGCTTGTGCAGAAGAAGAAAAGTGAAAGGTTGAGGCGAACCCTAGATGCCTTGCCAACGATGGCGAAGTGGAGCATCATATTTCCTCGATGAATTCGTCCGTGATTGCTTCGAAAAGGTTATCCAGGGAAGCACTTCGACGCCGGGCGACCCATGTTTCACTAGGGAGAGAGGGCGTAATTGAATAAGTAATCTCCGACATCCAATCATCCCTTGAACCACAACCCTGTCATCCTCTGATACTTCTGTTTAGACTTGACAACCATGCTGGTGAAACAGTTCGAGAAACCTCTGAACGGCTCCGACGTGTGATAAATCTGAGATGATACGCACAAACCACACCTTGACGATCAATCTCACGAATGCACGAACCGTGTTTCACCTGGGAGAAGGCGTAATGGACTTTCGTCATTCCCTTCAATGAATTATAACCCTGTTCCCTATTTCTCTGATGGGCTTCTCTCAAAGACTTGACAACCGCAGTGAAACAGTTCCAGAATCTATGGTATGTACTATGACCGTTTGGCAACGATGTCATAAACCACCGATCTCTTAAAACGGAGTTCACGTCGAACTTCGAATCGGATCGGATCCGAGAGTCACGGTGTCGCAGCGTCGATCGCTGGAAACTGAGAACCCCACGCTCGAGGGGGGGTACATACCGTTACGAGTATTTCCCCAGACCAGTTTCATCAAACGCCATGCGTGAGCTGACTGCGCACCGTATACATACCTGTAACACAAATTTGACGCGACGTTTTCTCAGATCCGAGTCCGAATCCGAGTCGGGTGCAACACAGGTCAGCGCACGTGTCCGAGGATGTTTTCTCCTTTGTCTATTCAAATTGCCTCGACGCCCCATTGCAATTGCACGAATTTAGATCGTGGCACGCTCGTGTTCGGTACGAGGCGTAGTCGGGTTGATCCACTGATCTCATTTTGCCCCGAGTCGTCCACATGCACGGGTATGACCGAGATGTCGATCAATTGGACCGTCGGGTGAGCCTGCGCCACTGCACGACTGCCGAACGCGGAGCGGGTTACCCAGCGGAAATGAGCTCGCTCCGCAAAACCACTTGTCGGCACAACCGCTCGACAACACCCAATCACAGCTCTCGAATTCGAGCTAAAAAGGTTATTAGGGTAATTATTTCCAACTTGCCCAATGAGCGAATCCTGTAGGGTGGTTTCGTCGATCTGAAGCCCGGGGGGACGGGAGGAGCGTTCCCCCGCACCTCGAGCTCGCTCAGCGTGTTCTCTTCTCCGGTTCCGTGATGGGAGCGATAAGCAACGATGTCTAAGACTAGACGCAGGTGAGTGACGGCCGCGAACTTCGATAACGCCTGCCTGCCGTACTAATCAGCAGCGAGCGAGAAACATGAATGTAAGTACACACATATAAGGACACAATGCATAACGTCACTAGGGTCCTGAACCTGCAGTCTTCCATGAGTACTGATATTTACGTACAGGATCCAAGTTCATCCTAGCATGCTTCGTGTGCTCTTGCAGTATCAATCTCAGGGAACCCACCGGCGGCCGAGAAGGGGAGATGCTGTAAGACGAACCGCTGCCAGTCATCGAGTTTCTTTACGAGTCGAGTCTTGGTTGCCCTTTGGGTCGGTCCTCCGTCTTCCGTCTTCTGTCATTCCTGTGCCACCATCAATCGCAGGGAACGCGCGGGCGACCGAAATGTGACATGTCGTTGCTGTCTGTCATCAAGTCCCGGTTTACGAACTGTCCTTTCGTCAGTTCATGCCCATCCTCGGAGCGTAATTCGGAAATACGCTGGTGACCTGAAGGAGAGATAGTGTAAAGATGGACCAACTTTAAAGTAAGTAACGTCCTTTACGAATCGTCAGGGTATCGCTGTTCGGTTCGGGTGAATCGGGTCCGAATCCCTGTTATCGTTCGTCATTCGTATCCAACTATGTATCGATTGCACCCTGAGGAACTTGGCGGTTGGTAGATGAAATGTGAGAGATGCTGTAAAGACAGACCACAGCCTGTCAGTCTCGGAGTCCCTTTGTGACTCGCAGTCCATCCTCGGGGCTCCTGTCAATGTGTCTCAGTGAGGAACACGCCCGGTGGGTGCAAGGAGGAGATCATGCTGTCTGTCAGTCTTTGTCAAGTACTTTTATGAATTGTCACCTTCAAGTCGCTTTTTTCCGTTGTTCGGGTCCATCCCTCGTCGGAGCGTCTGTTGGCAAGGAGCGAGCGCGCTCGTAGCCAAAAGAAGAGCATGTTGTAAAAGAGCATGATTCAATTGAATCGGAGTCTGCAGAACTACCTGAACCATCTTAGAAATCTCTTTGTTTTGTTTTGTTCGGTTCGACGAAGAGAAAAGAAAAAGAGAAGAAGAAGAAAAAGGGTTCCGGAGAGAGGAGGGGTCACCAACTCGACCGTTGAACTTACGACAAGTCAAAAGTCTCAACGGCCGTCTCCGGGAAGTCCTTGCCAATCCGTAAATAGGATGATCAGAGCCCCAGGAACGACGCCACGTACCCGGGGTCCGTCTCGAAGCAACTCGCCGGAGGATACGAGAGTCCCGAGGGGGGGTGAGCGCTTCATTGACGACGGGCTTCCTGTCATGTCAATGTCATGCCGGGCGTCAAGTTACCGACCGATTGACATCCCCCACTCGTAGATCTACCCCGCAACGACTCTGGTACCGAGCACGCCGGTGAAAAAAATCCCGGAACCGGTTGTGCGGCGGCCGGACGGACCTCAAGGCAAGCTTGACGTCGACAGAATGCAAACTCTGGACGGGCCGTTCACTAAGCTTGATCACAAAGCTCCTCGGGATGTGATGCCGATCAGTTTCATAGACTGCGCTTCCATCACTATCATCCGAGGACCTAGTAGATGGGGCATATGTATGTACTACATTCGAATGATCCTGCCCACTGTCACCGGGGTGGAGCGGGAAGCTACTAGTGTGGCGTATCGAGGTGAGACAAAGGCGCTGAGAGTGGGCCCTCGGCGGTTATGCATTTTATGTTTCAAGCATGCCACGATATGGCTTTGTGGCATGATCATATCTTGATCCGAGTCATATGATCGTGCCTTGACATCATATTACCTGTGTCCTAGTACCAAGTAATCCCTCCAACAACTTGGGCAGCAGTTACACCAGAAAGCAGAGTCAGAGACTTGCCGAAGTTGTTGGCCCGGGAAACCCGACTTTCCATTCCAGGAACGTTTGGTCGGAATGATCCGAAGCTCGTGAGACTCGGAGCACACCGATGAGGAGAAACCATTGGAGTCTTGACCCATATGCAAGTCACAGCTTCCGCCCGCAGCACGTCAGACGGAAACACTCCGAGTCAGACTCCAAGTTTGTGGAAACCTGAAACCGCCACCAGCAATGTACGTGCCTCAGGCTCTTTTTTCTCCGATCTCTGACACTAGCACTGACATCCATTCCGTAGTACTACGTCAACCGGGCGTCCAGAATTGAGTTCAAGTTGTACATATATCCTATATATATTTATAAGGCTAGTACATAGACCGTTCCAGCCTTGGCTGCTAGACTCAGGGATGGTCAAGCCTCGCAGGTTACTACATAATCGACGGCGTGATTCCGGCCGTGTTCTTGCAACGGCATCCACGCCTTTAATACCGTCCGCCATGAAACCACGCGTTTGTGATTTAGCAACATTGCCATTACTGGTATACAACGTCACGGCGACGAGTCGTGCAACGGAGTTGGACGCTCAGTGGGTCAATGAGTCAGTTATAATACATATCGACCGGAGCATCGGCCCATCCGCTGTCCCAACCCCCCCCCTCTATTTCCTTTCTTTATTGTTGAATTCTGGCAAGCGTGGGTTGTCCATGGCGCGTGTACCCGTAGCCTCGTTCCCTCGTCCCCACAAGTTGTTTCCTTTTTCGACGACCAAAGGGCGTCAAGCGCTCCCCATCAATTCAATTATGTCACTCAGTCCTTGGAAAAGTTACCATGTTTCCTTTTGCTCATTCCCTCGCTCTTTTTTGATCTTCCCCTTCCTTCCTTCACTTCGCTCCATATAGTAGGCTCGACCGAGGACGTACGACGCGATCACTGATAACCCTGCGTCACCTGGCCAAATAGTACCGGTCCAAGGAGAGTAATCCGCAAGAGCCGTATTGAATACGAGGTCACCTGGGCCTGCGCCACACGCTCAATACACGTCATTTCCACCTGCCATCGGCGCTTCAGCTTCCACCCCCACGGGCGTCCTAACCGAGGACACTGTGATGCCGTCACCGATCATGTGTAGTCCAAGGACCCCAGGACCTCCCGGAATTAATGAACTAAATGACCGCGGTGCAAGCAACAACGGAAATAACAATGCGAAGGTTAGGAGGGTATAACATGAACTCGATTGGCCATGGCGACGAGGGTAATCAAACATGCCCGATCAAAACGTTCACCGCACGTGCTAGCAATCGAAACGGCCATTGACACGATGCCATTAACATTATTGTCGAGGGTGATGTAATTGGAGGATAGGTATACACCATTAATATTAGAGAATACGAGTTAAACAGCCAGTCCAATGAGCTGGAAACGAGCGAGGGAATGAGTGAGATTCAGACGAGACGTGCCTGGGGTGTTCCACATTGAAATTGTGACTCATGAGGGTACGTGGGGAGAGTAAACTGGAGCAGAGAAAATGTGATGTGATGGTGGGTCGTGACGAAGACATGGACTCAAAAACGATTATCGCAGCCCAAAGAATGAAGGGATACAATGGAAAGCGCAGTGAACAAAGAGATGCCCAATCAATCCAAAAAGGCGAGTTCACTCAATCTGCGACTTTCGGCATCTGCAATGTCTCTTGCCTCCCTAATAATGCTTCCTATATTGTGTATGGTGGGGCTGATCGCGGTCCTCGGGGCCTGGAGGGTTGGAGAAGGAGGAGGATCTGCAGAAGAGTGTGTGCTGGGCAACCCGAGAGAGCTCACTACGGAACGACGGATGTTGGAGAGAGAACGGGATCCAACCCTTGATAGCGATGACCCCATCCTGCGTGGACTACCACCTGATATGCTCCTGCGACCGCGACGGTTTTCGCCATTCTCGGGGAGACGGGAATGATCCGACTGCGATTGCGACTCTGCCGTGGACCCTGGACAGAGGGAGGAAAAAGTACACGAGATAGGGCTGTCCGAGAATACGAGTGAAGAAGGAGAACAGTCGATTGGACTAGATACGACTATGGGTACGTTGGCTGGCGATATCAGGGCAGGGGTGACTGGTGCTTGTTCCGAGGGGTCCTCGTGCAGAACCTCGAGACCAGAAGAGGCTGATAATGGAGGGACAGAACTGGAAATGGAAGGTCTCCCTAGGGAAGGCGACCTGCCTTCGCCGGATTGGTACCGAACGTCGATTTCGGAAAGAGTGGAAGGTGGGGTGGACGGGGGACGGGTTGCTGTGTCCTCCAAGTGCGGGGTAGCCGAGGGTGCAAGATCCGAGTTAGCGCTGTCTGATGAACGGTTCTTGGCCAACCAGGCTGCCTTGAGCCGTTCGGCTTCGCTTAGGCCGTGTACATCGATGCAGCTAGAAGGCGAGGGAACACTGCCGAGACGTTCGTCTGCCTCACGTTCTTGCTGGCTCAAATCTTTGCGAGGAGGGCGGAGACCGCGCTCTCGGAGGGCAGCCTCTCGATGTTCCTTGGAGATGAATCCATTTGGGAGGGTTGGCGAAAGAGGTATTCGAGGGGAACGAGGACCAGGGTCGGCGTTGACGGGTACAGTGTGCGTGGATGGGCGAGAGTGCAAGCCTTGGGAAGGTTTGGACGGGATGGAGATATGGAGCTTTGAGGTCACGCGGCGGATCAAAGTTGACTTTGGGGGGGGTTGGAGAGCTCGATCGAGGTCCCTGGGGGGGTCAATGTGTTAGAACGGATGACGGCGATTAATGAACGGGCACGAGGATATCATAGAACATGATGGGACGGGGAAGAGGAAATTAAAACGAACCTGTGTTTGAGGGATGGCCGCTCAGACTGAGAGACAGCAGAGGGTCGGTCGATGGGGATGGACAAGAGAGCGGTGTCAGCCATCTTGCCGCTGTCTGGGGTGGTCATGCGAAGCTCGAGAGACTTGCGGGGACTCTTTGGGGAAAGGACGCGATGACGGACGCGCTCTGGTGACGAGTCGTCGGTGTCATCCTCGCTGGAGGGCGAGAGGGAGAGAGAGACCGGAGTGTGACGAGGACGGAAGCGACGGAAAGGGTCAAAGTGGTGGGGGGAGAGCATTTCCGAGCGAGTGAGGGGAAGAGAGATCGAGAGAGGTGTGTGGGTTATAAAGGTGTCAAGTGTGACCCACCACCGAGTTACTACTACAGAGACCGAGGCAAGGAAAGGAGAGAGAAGGAGAGAGTTTTGTTGACACTCTTCGGAGTTAATATAAATTAAGGATGAGGCGAATCCCATGAGGTGAGGCTGACCTTCAACACCCCCCCTTCACCGCCGATCCGTCTCGGAAGTGGTTGATTAGTCACACCCCCGTTTCAATGTCGCTCACTGAATTCGACATCCTCAAGGCATCGCACAAGTAAATCTACACATCATCCTCCTCTCCTTTCACTGAATCGCCACGCAGGTTCCTCCGTGACGACACAGATCAGCAGGCTACCACATCTTGGAACGATCAGCTCGCCAAAAAGTACTACGACAGCCTCTACCGCGAGTTTGCTATATGCAATCTCAAACACTTCAAGACCGGAAACGTACGCAGTTTCATTGTTTGATTGCCCAAGCAAGTATCAACCATCGACCCGTCAGTTTGCCCTTCGCTGGCGCACCGAAACAGAGGTTCTCGACGGAACCGGTGAGACATCATGTGCAAATGCCCGTTGCGAACACCACCGTTCGCCTTCTCACCCCAATCTTTCAACCCTCGAACTACCCTTTGCCTACGAGGAACACGGAACACAAAAGGAAGCGCTTGTCAAAGTCGTGCTATGTCCGAAATGTGTGCGGAAGTTGATGTGGAAACGAAGTCATGACAAGGGAAGAGCCATCGAGCCAACAGAGAACGAGATCTCTAGAATAATTCAGTAGTGAATATCAATTCAAAGTCCGTTCCTCGGTCATGTCTGCCGTTCCCGTCGAGCGGCAGGACATCCACAAATCTTGTCGTACCATAGAGACTCTCTTGTCCGTCCTAAACGACTATTGCGAAGCCGCAGTTGCCTTTGCATCCATCCAGAAGCGGTTATCCAAGGCACTCAGAGATGTCGCAGGCCTCAAAACCAACGCACAGTTTGCAGGCATGTCCGTTCCTGGCCTCACACACGACCAGGGCCTTATCTGACCTCTTCAGCCAATGCTTTCGCTGCGAGCTCAAACATCCTCGAGGTCTTGGCAGACGTCGACGCAAAGTTTGCAAAGATAGCTGAGAAGGAATCCCACAACGTCACCGCAGAGGTCAAGAAATGGTTCAAGAGGCTTGCGGTCCGTACTCTACGTTCCCTCGACCCCCGTGACTTCTCCCTGATTTTCCCTGCAGAAAGTGGAAAAGGCACACGACGAGCGTATGGACGAGTCCAACACTCGCATCAAGCAAGCTGGTAAATCACAACATGTCCCCACTTTGTCAATCACCCAGTGTCCCTGACCATTCGGCTCAAAGGTCAAGCCTACGAGAAAAAGTCCAAAAAGGGTACCAAGGACGCCGGTGAGGAACATGCTCGCTACATCAATCTACTCAGCATCATCGGACCTGAAATGTCACAAGAGAAATAGTCAGTACACATCTACTCTCAGATCACAATATAACCTCCCTCCTCAGCAACCATGCCCTAAATGTCACTCAACAAAACGCGTCAGTGACGTTCAGTGTAGCTGCCACCCTCTCCCGCATAGCAGACGCCGAGTGGACTCGTACATGTGAATGTATGCGCCGCATATCCCCAACTATTGGTTCCCTCGGAGAATGGCGTTCCCTCTGCGAAAGCGCTTGGACTGGTTCTCTGCCCGGTGACCTACCCGTGCTCTCTGCGGAATCCTTGCCCACTCCCGCACAGGTCTCAGAATGGGGCCAGACAGGATTTTCCACGCCAGCTCGCAGATCCCTCCCTGTTCCTCCCGTGTCTGGTCACGGCCCGGGATTTGTCTTGCCACTCGTGGCGGCATCGCTCGATCCACCGCGCTCGCCGTTCACCACGGCAAGTCAGAATCAAGGTTCTGTCAACTCCATCACCACCCTTTCCGCGTTCCCCTTTCCCCCCACCCACTTCCCTATACCACTGGCCATAAACGAGGCAGAATTGCAGCGGCAACAAATTCAGATCCAGAGCCTCCAAGCTGTACATTCTCATCCAGGCAGTCCTGACCCTCCGCAGTCGCAAATTGTACTGGCTCCGCCGGCCCCTGTCTTGGCGGAATCTCCCAAACACGTGGCGGTGACCGACTTGCCAGAATCGGTCCCGCTGGATTCCCGGTCTTCGCACTCTCCGCAGACATCGCAAATTTCATCACCCTCTAATCAGTTCACACTTGCCGTCGGAACGCTCTCTGGGTCCGAACCACCAATCCTCTCGCTCGAAGAGGTGCCAAAGAAGCCACGACGTCCTTCCTTGATCACTCGTGTGCCGCCACCGTCTGATAAATCCTTTGGACCCGTGTCACCGTTCAAGAGGGCCGAATATTCCTCCGCTGACAAGGAATTCGGTGTTCACTCTGACAGCAGCAAAGGCGTGTTCAGAAGCCACAGCGTCGATGTCACCAAGAAGAGTCTCGAACGCATAGATTCGACTCATAGCGCGGGAAGCAACGTGGCAGCGTTGCGCAGCAAATACACCCGAGTGGTTGGTCCCTCTTTTATGTCTCATCTCTCGTTACTTACCCTCCGTTTTCCACCCAGGTCAAGACACCGTCTCAGACACCAAAGGATATCCCTAGGTTACCATTGAGCGTTTCCGTGATTGCGTCGCGGTATCAACCAACCGACGAACCTATGGAGTCTCCGCAACGAACCACTTCTCCAGTCGTTGATCGTTTCCCACCAGATACCCCTGTACGCGTGGCCGCACGTGATTTACCCATCAAGGAGAGCGAGATATTGAGACGGAAGCAACGGATCGAAGAGATGGCAGAACTGGAGCTCAAGGAGAAGGAGTACGAGCTTCGACAGCGCGAACGCCAGCTGAACCAGCGAGCGCGCGACTTTGAACGTGATCGGCTGCAGTTTCTCAGTTCGCGTCCCGAACCCGCGGCTGCAGAGGGACCCAAAGGTCCGAGGAGTAGCGTGTTCCAGCACAAGCGCGGATCTCAGAGCGTGACGCACATCAACGCGCCTTCGACGACGACGACGACGACAAGTAGTTCTGGCATCTCGCAGCCGCGCCCGACAACCCCACAATCTCAATCCCGTTCGGCCGCACGCTCGCCAGTATTGCCGCTCAATGATCACGCGCCGTTTTGCGGCTGCGACACGTGCTCGGTGTCCAAGTACAAGGCGTCGGACATGATCCCATCGCCTCGCGACCTGCGCCCACCCGAACCGCCGATTCTGTTACGGCCCGAGAAGCCAAAAGGATGGCTCCGGCGACTGAGCATGCCGAGCGTGAACGTGGCATTTTCGCTCGACGCCAAGAAGAACGCGAGCGCGGTCAGCCTAAAGGCGGGTTTGTCGCTCCCTTCTGAGAACGGGCGGTTGCGGAAGAGCAGCTTTGAGCAGCAGCAGGGCTTGGGGACGAGTAGTCGTTCGGTATTTAGTCGGTGATATATACCTTGGATCTTCAGTTTACTTATCATTTACTTATATCATTTATACCCCACGTCTTTATAGTTTTTACCAATCTATCAGTAATTTTTTACGATTCATCACGATCGCATTGACGATTTCAGTTGTCTTTCATGATAAATGGAGGATGATACGGAAGCTTGCGAGAGCAGAACGGCGAGCAAGAGCGCTCGGGTTGACCAAAGACATCGTCTGCACATAGATAAACATCCTACTCGAACGTCAAGCTCCAAGGACGGAATGACGTGTTTGATCATCCGGCACCAACGCCCGTTGTACATACCTGCTCCTGCGCCTTCCGCTGATCCTTCAGTACCGCGCCTGAACTACCTCCAACGGCGGCTGCTCTGGTTCGCAAGCCAAAGAACGAAACCTGCAAAGGCGAATGTCCCCGAAGCGCTGGAATGGCTTGAAGTATAATGTATATTTGGCACAGGGTCCAGAGTCCAGGACTTAAGTCGGCGTATATGCACCGAGTTGACGATATCTCCTGGGTGAGAAGATGGGCGCCCTAACGGTGTACCAGTGCGCCACAAACGCTGCCGACTGCGTCACTCGAACGCGTGGAGTTGGAGGAAGGGGGGAGAACGGGCAATGACGTTGGGCCCATGTGTGACTTCCTGCGTGCGTGCACATTGGGAGCAAGGGTGATAATGAGCAAAGGGTGTGCACACTGCATGTATGCGCGTTGTGGGGGAGAGCAAGAAGCGACGACGTGCGTTGTGCAGCGACTGTTGTGCGTTCGAGAGCATGGCAGCACGCGTCATGCACATGCCAGTGGGCGGGCGGCTGTGCCAGGTATTTCTCCGAATGCCGATCGACTACCCGCCGCCCCGTGAGTACTATGTGTGAAACAGTGTGATGCAACCAATGTCCCAGACTCATCCGGAACTGAAGCTTGTAATCAAACTAGTTACATACTACAAACTAGTGGACGGACGAACGTGTCTCCGCATGTGACCACCCCGGAAGCGGATGTCGGAAGTAGATGCGGCGATCGATCGACAGCCGGACTTCTTCTATTTCCTTCCCTCGCCCTCACGGTGACTACTACTGCTTCAACACTACGTTCTACAGTTTATTCAACGCTCGCGCGCTTAGAAATCCAGACATGGAGACAAACAACACGACAGGCGGTTTCGAAAACATCCGAGAGAAATTTGGCCGCTTCAGGATCCTCATCATCGGGCGGGCGAACGCTGGCAAGACCACTATTCTCCGCGCGATCTGTAACACTACCGAAAACCCGGAGGTCTATGATGAAAAAGGCAACAAGGTGCGTTCCCGGTTTGATACATATAGATGAGTTGTTTACCAAACCATGCGACCAGATCGATCTGACGCAGGTCGAGGGATCCACGGGGGTAAGTATCACTTGTAACATACTGCCAGATTCGGACATGACGCGCATCTTTACGCGCTAGCGCGGAATACACAAGATCGAGAATGAATTGATTTTCCGGAGCAACGACAACTTCGTTTTCCATGACTCGCGGGGTTTCGAAGCGGGTTCCGCAGATGAATTCCAACAACTGAAGGACTTCATTGCTGATCGTGCAAATACTACACATCTCAAGAAACGGATTCATGCCATCTGGTAAGAGCTCGAACAGTGCGGAACGTAGTCGTTGACTAGTTGTTACTCTGTATAGGTATTGTATCCCAATGGATAAATCGAATCGGGCAATCCAACGCTCTGAGGAAATGTTTTTTAATGAGTGTGATACTAGAAATGGTGAGTTCATTTGCGGCAAGATTTTTTGAGCTCATGGCTCATGGCTCATGGCTCATGGCATATCCAGTGCCAGTTATCGTGTTGTTCACTAAGTTTGACGCATTATTGGCTGTAGCCATAAGTAAACTATCCAGTGATAATCCTAAGCTGCCACCTCAGGAGAAGGTGGCAGAGGCACGAAAGCTTGTGGACGGAATTTTCGATGATGCTAATGTATGGGGTCGTCTCTCTCAATTGAACCATCCACCAAAAAGTAGTGTGCGGATTGCAGGTATGTATTCTATTGTCAATTAATTCCAGTCATGAAATGTGCATGCATGCAAGGGATGCACAAGTCACACGAGGGATGTGACCTACTGCTGGAAAATACTGCAGGAGCTTTGAATGAGGAGGCTTTGCAAATGCTATTTGCCACTGCCCAGGAAACAAACATGGCACTGTGCATTAGATATGCAGTTGAAGGGTATGTACTGAAAGTTGAACATTCTTCAAAATCTAATGCTATAATATAAACAAGTGTCATATCTGACATAGACAAGTTGCATCAATCCACACTTCCTGTACACAACATGGACATTATGGATCCTAGAAAACTGGCAAGATGGTTTCCACACTTTTGGGTGAGATGGCTTTCATATGAATTAGTTCATACATGAAATTTGAATATATGCTAATTATTATCATCTCACTGAGGGGATTTAGAGAGTAAGCTGTTAATGCAGTAAATGTATAACAATTCTTGTGACTGAAATTACTTCATTATGCTTTGGAAATGACAGCCAGTGAGTTGAGCATTGTGGAATGTGGCAGAGAGTGGTGATGCTGATGATGCCATGTCCATTCATTCTCCATTCTGCTCTGGAAATGACAGTATGTGAGTTGTGCATTGTGGAATGTGGCAGAGAGTGGTGATGCTGATGATGCCATGTCCATTCATTCTCCATTCTGCTCTGGAAATGACAGTATGTGAGTTGTGCATTGTGGAATGTGGCAGAGAGTGGTGATGCTGA
>JBBPOS010000116.1:0-68861 GCA_038091575.1 Leccinum subgranulosum
ATTACATTCTATATACCATAACATAGACAAACAGTCATGTAGTATATAAGAGGGAGCTAGACGCCCCTTCAATCTAACAGTTTTACAACTCGTTTCACCACTTGTTCTTTCTTACACTCATCACAACTACTTCAACTCTCTCAAGTTATTTCATAGCAAGCTACTCTCTATTCCTAGTAAGTTTCTACTAGAGATATCCCTTTATATTCCTCTTGGAAGGTTCTTTGAACCTACATCCCCTCAGCTGCACACTTAGAAGTTGTATAACTTCTAAAACTCAAGGACTAAGGACTAAGGACTAAGGACTAAGGACACACCCAAGAGGGCAGAGGATCGAAGGGACTGAGGGACAAAGGGACTCGAGGGTTGGCTGAGAACCAGGTGATATTCCAAGTAGCTCTAGCTTAGGGTTTACAAATGACAAGACAGTCCTTAAGTACTAAAGAGATGGAATGCGATGGAATCGCGAGGAAGGGACACGTCATCCGCAGTATGGATGAGTAAGAAGCTGCAGAGGATTAATCATACATGACAGATGGATGATGAAGCAAAGGTGTCATCATGAGTCAGAAGAAGAATGATGACAGATAGCTGATGAAGCAACGACGTCATCATGAGTCAGGAGATAAGAACAGAGATAGGGATAACTCGGAGAGGAGAATGTCGGATCATCGGCGATGTGAAACAAGACAGGAAATTGCCTGAGATCTATGATACAAAGTGAAGACAAAGTAAAGGCGATAAGCAAAGCAAAAAGAGAGAGAAAAGACATAGTGTAAACTCCGGAGACAGTCATAACAGCACCTACTGTTGGTAACTGCATTCAAGTTGGTGCCCTTGGCCAGCCAACTCTTTGTCCACCACCACTGGCACCAACACGGCAGGTGTACGTACTACCAATACAGGGACAGGGATGCGTGACCCTTTTGCCTTGCATCACACTATCGGATTGAGAACTTCAATCAATAGAGAAGACCAAATACTTAAAAAGTGAGCACCTAGAATATTTGTCTCTGATCTTGTCCTCAGGCTGTCGATGTGAGCTTTTTACACTAGGCATCGAGTCTTTTGGTGGTAGGACCTCAGTCAATATATCAAAAGTCTGACAACTTGTTCATGTGTACCATCATCCTATCCTCATGTATGGTGGTATAAGCATTTCTACAAGTTGGGCTGGCGTTATTGATGTGAATGGCATGTCATTGGCCCATCAAGCTACTAGCGCCTTCATTCGACTTCGAGCTCCAATTATCTGCATCGTCTTCACTGACAGTCATGATTAGGATGTATTCTGAATAGTTATAATGAGTGTGAGGGACGAGATCGGAGCAGCACAGTGATTTTCTGAAATTTTTGAATTTTTGAATTTGTTTGGCACAGTTGCACGACTCTGAATCGGGCATGAATTTCTAAGGGTGCCATGGGAATAATCTCAGTTTTGCCGCAACGTAAGTTCAACTTCTTCAACGATCAACAAACAACACAAAGACATCACTAGTCTTCTCCTGTCCCCACCCGCCATCCGGACTGGCCACGTTCCTTCAGATACGGTCACCTTACGAGAATACCGAATTAAAGACAAATAAGGTTCTTGGGAACCGAGGCATAGTATCGCGATGGCACCCAGGCGTACAAGTACGTCCCCCTCAATCTCAATAGCTTCTTTTCGGACTTCCGAGTCCGAGTCATCGGTCATGAAAGTCCTACCGTATCATGTAACTGTGGAGATAAGCTTCTTGGACCTTGGTACCGGCGCGAAGCAGAAGGACCTGAGGAGGCTGAACGGCGGTACTACCAGGGTGAGCCCGAACACCGATTAATTTGATGCGATTCAATGATGCAATTGATCCGCACCTCACCGCCGGGTGGTCGGGTCGAACTCCCACTCAATATTACTATTACTTGGCAACGTTCCGACACACGGCGACAGATTGACCGACGTCGTCCCAGTGGGGTAGTCAACGACTTAACATGCGATATCCGAACATAACGTATCATATCACGTTTATCACGTTAGTTCTAATCGTTTGGGCCTCGTTCCCCCGATCGAAGGTCACAACGCACCGAACTTGAGGTCAAGACACGCCTAATCGGTCGGCAAAGGTGATCGATGATCTCTGGAGCAAAGCTTTCATTCCCGCTCATGAGTGGGGCACACATGCACTGCCTAGATATCATGGAACCTGCAGACCGATCAAAAAGCGGGCACAACACCCCTTTGCACGTGTGATACGCCAGGTCGGCATGCATATGCGTACCATAATCCAAGCACAAATCCCGGGCTTGCACTGACCAAATTGTTCATTGACTTTTCGTCTATTTGATGGTTCGCTCCACTGTGTCCATGTACGCGGCGGGCCCAGTACGGCGACTCGCCGAGGTCGCGTACAGGTACTACGGAAGAAGAAACTGGGCGGCGGGAATGAGAAGCAATGTATCATATCATCAACCCAACGGCAATGTGCTTCCATAAGGTATATGTAGAAGTTGGCTTGACGATAAGGAAGAGCGCAAAGTTTCAATGCAACAACAGTCCAAGCGGGCATAAGTAATTACGACGTGCGGTGCAAATGACTGTCGGCCAGGAGCCATTATGCTGGGATAATTACAAGTCCATAAGAAAACACGACAGGTCGTTGAATGGAAAGACGTGCGGGTGACATGACCGTCCACTGTTCACTGGGATGATTCGAGTTGCGGCCAAAGCATGTATGTACACCGAATCGAGACACGGGTAACAGGGTGCGTGCTTGTTCGAGCATGTGGTGGTCGTGAGGTGGTCGATGCCATGGTGCTTAGTATGAGAATATCATCAACCATGGATTGAGGACAATCTAGAAAGCAGCAGAAACGATCAACGCTCAGCAATAGAACCACACACATGTGTGATAGAACACGCATTTCGACATGGAAATGTCCAGGCAAGGGAGCGATCACGGAATCATCCGTGTGGTCACACTGATTTGTGGTAAGGAAAAAAAAATTTGGAAGGCCACTCACTGGGAACAACAATTGACATGCACAAGCGATCCTGTAATGCGAGGATGGTGAGCTGGACAAAGAGCAACCAGAAAAGGGAAGAGACCAACGCAAGCGGAAGGATGACAGCCCACCCATTTCCGGTAAGCTGCCATTGATAGGGAACCAAAGGGGTGCTGACGATAATCATCCCCGCTATAAGCGCGATGCACACGAGGAAGGGGAACCAAAACCTGTTGGGTATGATCACGTATCAGCACAGATCGAATCATCTCGTAGGGTAATGGGACCGTGAATGCCGGGAAAACGGAATGCCATCGGAACGAGGCTGGAGCCGGGAGTTCGAGCAGACGTATTCCAGGACTACAACGGGAAGTGTGGAGCAAGACGACGAGAACCCACCTCTTCAATATCCTCGGCACTTCCTTGAAGAAATTGGATCGTTCAACTTCCTTCTTCGTGGCCGACCAGGTGAGATCATATGAGAACAGATGAGCCAGCATAGCCAACGAAAGCGGGATACCAAGGCCGCCAAAGAAGAAGAAACTGTCACGTAATGAATTCCTGCTACCAAGTTGGCCAAGTTCAGCCTTTCAGACTCACAAGAATGGCATCCACATTATGCATTCCAGCAAAGCCCACACGAGGTTCTTGTCGCCGAGCCGGTACTGCAGGAGCGTGTAACCCAAATTTCCGACACCGAAGAACACGACACTCGTGGCCAACCAGATCTCGAAGCTGTGCATGTAGAAACCATCAACCGGAAACTGAAATCCGAGCAAAAAGTAGTTCAGAAATGACAGCGTGACAGAAACGGCAATTCCATCTGGAAACGAAGGACGGTCGTCAGTGTGTCATGAATAAGGCAATTGCTGCAACGGAATGAGACGAACAGTACGAGAACATATCTACGAGAAAGAGAAAGAAAAAGCTGGATTAGCTCGACTCTCCCATAAGAAATGGCGAACGTACAAGCCAACATGGAGATTTTGTAATGTGTCGGAGCGCTGGACCAGATAAATTTGTGGATTTGGTGATTGATGGGTCCTTTGCGCCACCATTGCACGAGCGGGTTGAACAACAGCCTGCCGAAGGAAAAGAAAAAATGTCCACGGAGCTTTCCAAACAGGCAGGTTACTTACTCGCTACATCCATAGGCATACTTCTGCCACCGATTGAGTTCGTCGTCTACGGTGAGCGACACGCCTTCTTTGAAACTACCTTTACAGTACGATGCCCATCTATATCAGAAAGGCGCGTCAATGGAGATGTAATTCCCGAATGCGGGGTTGGGGCCAACAAACCGGATAATGTAACCACGTAATTGTAATCTGAGAGCCATGTCAAAGTCCTCGCTGACATTGGATTCGGACCAGATCTTTTCCTTGCCATCCGCGGGATCGACGAAAGCAGCATCTTGGAGTGCTTGCCAACGAAGGAAGGCGTTGTGACCGACAAAGGGGGCGACTTCACCATTAGCACAGGACATAGAAATACACTTGTTAATGCGGCGTGTGAAGAATGCGATCCCGTTCTCAAAGTAGTGGTGGGCGACCTGCATGACGTCTGGCGCGTGCATGAACATCACCGGACAGAAGCAGGATAGAAGGCACGAACCGCTCTCGTGTTGCAGCACTGCGAGTTCGTGGCTCGCGAGCTCCGCAAATTCTCGCGCAGCATCTCGGAAACAGTCCTCTGGTACGACCGTATCGGCGTCGACAAGCAGAATTATGGGACCAATACGAAGTGAGCGAGCGTTGGCTGCCCAGGGACGGTAGAGGCCACCAGATTGCTCGTACACTGATCATGCAAATCACTTTGAGTGTCCGAGACAAACGACGAGACAAAACAGAAGCTACCTTCTTCCATTGCCATCTGCAATGCGCGTTCTTCCTGGTCTTCTATCGCAAAAATTGGAGGGCTGGGAGCATTCTGCGATGCAGAGGCACCATTAAAGACAGGAGTGGAAGTACCAGGGGTTCCAGGTCTTGTGGGGGTGCCCGTCCCGCTCGGTGGAGGAGATACGTAGGGCTGAATGACTGATTCGTCGTTTCCGGGACGGCCAAGATATTGTAACCCGAATGTACCTGGGGTCGGACCGGAGGCATAACCGTCCAGTCCTGTGGTGGAAACGGAACCTCGAATGTTCGAGGATGACGTCTCAGATTGGAGGTGCTCGAGGATACGTTCCATACGTAAACTGAGGTCAAGGGCATAGTTCATGTTCGAAGCCTTCTTGAATCGACCCGCACGCCTAAACCCTGGATAGCTGTTTTTCGTAATTTTGAGCCTCGTGTAATGCGGGTACATACCTCGTGGGTTTGATTTGGCGTTGTACGTATGGGGTGGACGTGCGACCCAACCGATGTTGTGAGTGGCATAAAATGAGAGACGAGCGGATGCGTCTGCGGGAGGGAGCAGGCGCAAGCCGTCGTCGTTTACGAAGATGGATGATGTTCCACCTTGCCGAGCATAGGTTTGCATGGCGCGCTTGATGGAGTCTATGGATAGGGCCCTAGATCTAGTGGTGAGGGAATACGTGATCGAAAGAACAAGGGAATACGAACAATACGGCATCTAGGCCTTCTTTGTAAACTGGCATCTGGATCGTGATGTGAGGAAGCGCGGCATCGACTTCCTTATTTGGTTTGGGAGGAACAGCGGAATAATAGCGCGAATTCTCGTAATAATGGGCAATTGGACCTATTATCATGGAGAGGTTCTGGACAAGCTGCAGGGTAAAGAACTGGCAAAAAAAGGATTGCGTCTAGAAATGGTGGTACGTAAGGTGGGAAGAGGACTGACCAAAGATACGGCGAAGAGGGCAGGAACGAGGATGAGGAAAAGAAAGTGCTTGTAGTCCTGGTCGAGTAAATATTCCTGAACAAGAATTTTGACACCGTTTCCGATGAAGACTGGAGACATGGACATGAGGAGGAGGAGGGGTCAGGAGAGAGGTGGGTCCTACCTGCAGAGAGACCAGCTGCGAAGCCGTTGTAGATTGGCGCATATAGGGCCGTCGGACGGTGTGTGGGGTCTTTGTCTGCTTTTTCACATTCGGAGGGGGACATGGGCACCCTGCGGCCATACCAGGTGCGACGGAAAGGGGGAGGAGTGGGGCTCGGGCTATGAGAGTCGGGTTGCTTTTCCTGTTGGAGGGGGGAGCCAAATTCTGAGTGGCCAGAGAGGGAGGGGAGAGCGGGGCTGGAAGTGATGGAGGAAGAGTGACTAGGCCGATTTCTCCACAGGAGACGAATGAGACGGTCCTCGAAATCACGTGCGACGGGGATGATGGTGTCGAGAGAGTCGGACCAGACGACGAGGACGCGTTCATCGCGCTGGGGAGAGAGTGAGGGGGCGGCGGGAAATGGGCGGGGAGGAGATTACGTACGATGAACGCGGCATTTTGCTCCTTGTCGGCCTGCGGAAGGAGGACCATGGTGTCGATGATCTGTATGCGCGTGTTTGCGTCGACATAGATGCAGTCTGTCTTTTCGTCCAGGAGAGACTCTGAGAGGGCGGCGTGCACGGCCGCGCTGCGGACCTTGACGGCGACGAGGGGGTTGAGAGCGGCGACGGCGACCTCGAATGGCTCTAGTGCAGCGACTTCGTAGGGGAACACGCGGAATGAGCCGTCGTGTGTGCGTAGACATACGCCAGGAGGGACGGCGACCTCGTTTGGACGGAACCAAGCATCGCCCTGAGTTTGCTTGAATATCCAGTGGAGAGTTGCGTCGTATCTGTCGTAGTCCATGGCAAGGAGAGCTGAATGTATGCGCGCCAGCCTTTATAGGAAAAAGGTCGAGATAGATCTCAGATCCAGATCGGGGAACGGCGATATAAAACCAAAAAGCTCACAGATTACAAGTCAAAATGTCCAGCGAAGAAGACTCACAGACCGGCCACTCTCTGCCAATTCCCCGTCCGTTCTTTCTGGCACGTCCTCGCTCAGCAGACGACTCCACAGACGACTCAGACAGAGATGCTTCTTCCGTTCGCAAAGCCCGCACTCACCGTCGCCGCTCACAACTCGCACTCAGTGCGCACTCCGCAGACGACCACACCGACACACCCCAGCAAAGACCCCCGCCCTCCGCATATTCCTTCCCCTTCCAGGCATACCCGGGAAACCCGGATCCCATCCCAGGCGCCATCTCCCGCAAGAGCAGCGGCGACTCCGTGCGCATGGTCTCCCGCTCCACCTCACCGCCCACCCGCACTCAGCACATAAACCGTCTGAGCCAGGCAGCCGACGCAGAGGGTCTTCCTCTTCCACAGCCACCCTTCCTCGTCGGTTCCCCCGCCAACCTACCTTATCGCTCCTCCACGGGCTCAATCTCTAGCTCCACCATCTATCGTTCCTCTGCAGCGGCTGGCATAGCGGACTCACCGCTGCCCCCCATCCCGAGGTCCAGCTCCGCCACCACCATCACCTTCCGCAGCCCCTTCCTCTCCCCCGCCTCCCGCCCCTCCAGCACCTGGTCACCCCCCACAGCCAACAACACCCTCCCGTTCAACGCACCTTCCCATGCAAACTCTTCCGTCGCCCTCCCCTTGCCTCCCCTCCAGAAAAAGGCCATGCCCTCTACCCGCCTCCGCGAGAAGCTCAAGGACGACGACAAGCCCTGGCTCGCACGCAAAAAGCCCTTCCTAGACCGCGCAAGCAAGTGGATCACTTTTGCAGGCCTATTCATCGGCGTCGGCATCGCAGCCCTGCTCATCTTCCGCGGGTACCAGTCTGTACACATTCTCCAAAGCAGCCAGCTCTGCATGGTTCTCGACGACAATTTCTCTGGTGACGGCCTCGACACAAACAGCTGGTCCTTTGATGTCGAGCTGGGAGGCTACGGGTGAGTCAGACAACGACCTCCATCGAACTCGCGCTACATGCCTTGCAGAAACGGCGAGTTCGAAATGACCACAGACTCCACAAACAACGTCTACATCTCCGGCAGTCAGCTCTTTATCATGCCCACACTCACCAGCGATTCGATCGATGGTGGGTACAGTTCTGTCATGAACAATGCCACCTACACCCTCGATGGGTGCACTGCGGACAACAATGGTACTAGTGCGTCGAACGAGTTCTCAAATTGCTGTCTTCGTCTGACAACGTGGCAGGCATTAACGATCAAGGAGCTTATGTAATACCCAACCTGAAAAGGCAGCTCACCGACGGAAATACCACAGCCACAAATGGCACCACTTCAGTCAACGGCACCACCTCCACCAATGGCACCGTCACGGGCGGCGGTACCATCAACGGCGGTGGAACAAACTCCACCAACTCCACCACCACCTCCAACTCAACTTCGTCCTCCGGCACAACCGGCAACGCATGCACCGCCGTCTCCTCGTCCTCTGCTGGCACTGTCATCAACCCGGCCATGAGCGGCCGCATCAACACACGCGGTAAAAAGTCGATCAAGTTCGGCAAGGTCGAAGTCCGCGCAAAACTTCCCCGGGGCGACTGGTTGTGGCCCGCGATATGGATGTTGCCCGAGAGCAACGACTCTTCTGCAGCCCAGGGTACCGGTGTTTACGGTGGGTGGCCCGCGAGTGGGGAGATCGACGTACGTCCTTGCACTCTCGGTGTCGCATTCTCGCCGTTGACATCCTCGGACTAGATAATGGAGGCGAGAGGAAACCTGCCTTCGTATCCTGCTCAAGGGTCCAACTATGTGCGCTCGACCGTCAACTATGGGCCTTTCGCTTCCGGAAGCACCCCGATCTCTGTCGGTAAGTCACGCAATATCCCGTACCCGTCACGCTGAACGACATCCGCCATCATCCTCAGGGTCCGGCGGCGTTACTGCCACACTGCTCAAGAGCCTCTACGGTTGGGTGAACACGAAACGAGGCAACTTTGCCGACGACTTTCACGTGTATGCGATGGAGTGGACGAATGACTGGATGCGATTCTACATGGACAACCGTCTCCAAGCGATGATAAACCTCAAGATCTCGTCCAAGAACACCAACTCGTACTTTTACAACGTCGGCGGTTTCCCCGCGGTGGCGATGAACGTGTCTTCGGGAAAGTATATCGAAGTTCAGGATCCGTGGTCGACCGCCTATGGTGGCTCCGCAGCGGCTCCTTTTGATCAACGTGGGTGTATTATCTTTCTTGCTCTTTCGATCCGCGGCCGAACTCGTCTTGATAGCGTTTTACATGGTCATCGACCTTGCCGTTGGCGGAACGAGTGGGTGGTTCCCTGATAGCATTGGTGGAAAACCGTGGTACGACGGCTCAGGCAGTACGTGTGATCCTCGCCTGAACTGAAAATGGGACGCTCATTCGTGATAGCCGCGATGCGAGACTTTGCAGCGGCACAGAATAGTTGGAGCTCCACGTGGCCGTCGAACGCCAATGAAAGGGCCTTTAGAATGTGTGTCTCATGGTTCATATCGTTGCGACGTCCCTAAACGTTTATCTTGCAGAGACTACGTCAAGATGTGGCAACTTTGCTAGACGATGACACGATTTGGGAGAGATATCGTATGACCCCCATGCCTTTATCATTATCTTGAACGGACTCGTTGCAATCCGTACCGTCCATGGTACCTATATCATCATTCGAACATTGGACGTTCTCCGTTGTTGTCGTTTTCAGCCAAACCCCGCAGTTCGAGAACCAAGTAGCATTCTCTTTCCTGTGCACGACTACTGTCTCAATGACGTCCGTTTTGCGCTGGCCCGCTCGTTACGGATGGACTTGTTGCGATCCGTGTTGATCGTGACACCTATTGATGATCACCTTATATTATCCGATGTTGCTGTTCACTCTCACCGCTTTCCCATTCCCTCGGAATCCCGGTAGATATGGTACTGGTTACTGGTTACTGGTGCCCATGATGAAACACGTTCTATAAAATTGAAACGAAGAAAAACAGAAAAAAAGGCTCCGCGGGTGTACGAGCGCTCCGCATTTTCATGTACAACTCCAAAGGTCTATCTGTGCCATACATCTCGCCTCCGCGGACACTGCTTGGCTCTTGACTTACACCGGTGGTTAGGCACCGCCGTGCAGTTCCTTGACTGCTTCCGCCAGCTTTTCCTTGAAGAGTTTCTCAGCGTCAGTCCAGACGCGTGCGGTGTGCCGTTCGGGGAATTGCAAGAGCGAAGGAAGCAGGTCCGTGCTAAACTGCTCGGACGCCTCTCTTGGCAACAACGTCGGCAAGTGGTCGATCGATATCACCGATAGAGGCAGTACGCCGTCCCTGTTAGAGTGAATCAATTTTTTCTTCCAAACCCCCATCATCGAACAACAACAAAAAAGACGCACGCAAGCTCGACAGGCACAGTCGGCTCCTCGAACGTCGTGTTGACGGTATAGATGGGTATCGGGTTGAACGGATTGGTAGTATCGCAGCTGACATCAACGACGACGGACAACCTCCTCGGCGTCGTCGGCGCGTTGAGCTGATCCCTGCTCATAAACGGCGGGATGGAAGATGAGAGGTAGATACAGTTGACGAACACGTCCACATCGAGGATCTCGGGAAACGGTCCGCCTTTCGCTGTTTCTGCGAGATCCCACTTGACGATGTCGTCCCTGTGTCGTGGTCGAGAAAAGCAGAAGAAGAAGAAGAAGAAACCTACTCGTCGAGACCGATCTTACGAAAGAGATCGACAGCACCGCGGCCACACCGTCCGAGGGCACCGATAACAAGCGCTCTGACGCCCCGCCCGCTTCCCCCGAGCGCTTCCTTGACGTGTGCGACCATGGCCGCCTCGTTCGGATACGGCTCGAGCCTGCCCAATTTCTTCTGGCCTCGTTGCGCAGCCACAGCGAGCGCACCGGCCGCCGCGCCAGCGAAGCCAGCGTGGAATCCGAACGCAGCGACGCGTCTGCCGTTGGGGTCGGTGAGAAACTCGAGATCGTAGAGCGTCCCGCCGCCGCGATGGAACCGGTCGAGGACGTCTGCCCACCCGGCCTGGCGTTTGTAGCAGTGTGCGAACTGGATGTGGGTGTGTGGGATGGGATCGGTGGAGGCGGGGAGTTCTTTCAGGCCGAGGATCGGGATGTCCGTCGGGGCGGTCGGCCAGGTGTTGTTTGGGACCAGACGGCAGCCGACGCTGTCAGCAAAGTGTTGTTCAGGAAATGAAAAAGAAAAAAGAAAGAAAGGCGAAAAAACACTAACGCTTTGAATTCGGTGTCGTCAAAGATGCGTTGTTCGTCGCGTTCGACGGTGATCTCGAATCCCGCATCGATCAGCTTTTTGGCGGTAGTTGGGGTCAGGGCTGAGCGGTGTTCAAACTGTTTCTTTTCGCATCTGAGCCAGATCTGTGGGGCCATGATCTTTTTTTTTCTAAGGGAGACTTGTGAATTGTGGTTGAGAAAGTCGTAAATCACTAGATGGATGATCTAAAGACCACTTCAATGACTCGGCCTGACTCGGATCTGACTCCAAGCCACATCGTGATTGGATCAAAGTGTAACGATATAGATTAGTCATGGGCGAAGACGCGATCAGTTGGCCTGTGCGCAGACTCTGCGGCTGGACAAAGGTATCGTCGCTGATGATAGATATAGTAAATGAAATGACCGTAGCGTAGCATGTACCCCCAGGTTACTTAGAAAACATATTGTCCCTTTCAAAGAGATGAGGGAAAGAGGGTTCATCTTTTTGAAGAGACAATATGTTTTCTGAGGAACCTGGGGGACACCCTCTTTGGGGACATAATTTTAGTGGCCGTTTCTTTTATATCTATCAAATCAGCGACCATACATTCTGTTGAGATCTAGCCGCTCTGCGCACATGTGACTAATCCCTAATAGATTGTTACTGCCACCGACTCTTGCAAGAGACAACGCAGAAAAAGATCGTGGCCACTGGCACAACCCTAGCTCCCCAAGTCCAACATTTGCACATGCAGCGTGAAAATAAAATATGAGGGCCACCCTTGCCAACCCGGCGTGACTCCGAGTCTGAATCGGTTGCGCGGGCCGGTGCCACCAATCAATGCACTGAGTAGCGAACCCGCAGATGAGTAGCCATTGCTCTTCGCCCCTACCGTGCTATTAGCATCCTGCGTTGAACGCAGGGAGGTGAAGTTGAATCATGATATTTGACACATCTTCAAGTTGCCACTGGCAGGCTGTGGTGACAGCATGCAAAAGCCAATCACTAGTCAACGTTTCAACTGCAAGATCATCGTAGTAGTGGTTGAGAAAGTTGCACATACCCGGCACAACCGGAGTCGGAATCCTCGAGATAAATATGAACTTGGATTTTCTCCACCGTGACGATATCATCACTCATCAACTTCATTCGAACATTTCCAGCGACTCCATCATTGTTTCGACATATGTTACATACAATCGATGGTCTACAAAAAAGGACTTGGACAAATCTATACTCGCTTGCTAGGCCATGGTACTAATATAGTGACTGGATGTGGTCAAGCCGAGTCACTGTCAAACATCATCGTCATACTAGATGATCAGTCATTCCGAAATCAGTAAACCGGAACTGCATACAATCCCTACTTGAAATATCGCACCTGGATGACTTTAGAAATTGGTAGTCCCCCGTCTATACGATGTCATGTCAACGCTTCGAAAGTCATTTCGTGCAACGCGCTCCTCACCAGATTTCATAGGCTCCTCAGAGAAACTGAGGTTCTTCAAACTGAAGATCGCTGCGACAACTTGAGGCGCAAGCTATAGCAAGGTTACATGTAGAACGACATTGAAAACAGAACGACAATTTCCATACCTTGGTAAAGAGTTCCCGAGACATCAAGCTAACGGAAAGAATAGCATGAGCGATCCGAAAACACAGTAGGATCAGCTTCGCCCCCACCCTCCTTGCCCACCACGAATATCTATTCTATGATTTCCAGCGATTGGTTGGGGCTGCGATGGCTGCATGCACTGCACTGTTAAGTTCCTCCCTATATATGAAGTAAGTAACACACTGTTTCATTCTGTTCCTGAGGTGTTGGCAGAGAGGTTCAGAATATGCATTTTTATCATTGGGGTAAATGGGGCTCACCTTTCCTCCACGGGTTGCTTTTTGTGATACGAAATGGAAATCGACTTCAAACCCGCCATCAGCAAGCGCACTCTGAATGAGCTCCATCAGTTTCTCATCCCTGTCGTCCTCCACAGCACTGGTACTTAGTTGTATCAGTTTTTGCAGCTCTTTCTCGCGGCAAGGGGCAGCGTAATAATCAACCACAAAAGAGATGGCAACGGAAAACAGCAGTGCAGAGGGCACCGTCTCGGCAAAGATACTGTATGCAATGGTCTGAATGGTGGAGTGTTTGACGCTTTCCAGGACGTTGGCGATGAATCCGTCATTCTGCACGTTACATGTCAAGACTGACGTAGCCAGTACATCCGAAGCACCCTCAAGCGAGATCTGTCGCATGTTAACCAAAATCCATAGCTTCTATACAGTGTGAATACATACAGGTCCCTCGCTGAGTCGTCTCAGTCGGTTGCGCAGATAGTTCATGATTTCGTTCGTGGACTTGTGTGCCGCCTGGTACATAGTCCAGTCGTGGACTGGATCGTCGTTGAAGTATATATACCTGAACACCGTCGGTGATAGTTCCGCCACAGATCAACTCGAACCTCTTACCTCGTCACATCGGCAAAAAGTTCGGACCACCGTGCTAACGTGTGTCCCCCCCAAACGATGTCCAACGGAGTGATTGGCAAACCAAGCTGGTCGACTGTAAATAATGGGGTTTGTGCCGTTGATCGTTGCACATACCACAAAGTTCGCTGCCCAATACACAGGTAACTGATTAATGACATCCTTGATGATGTCTACAACTTTGGTATGATGACTCCCCGATTTAGATGCACTTTTCACCATAGTTGTGAACGTCTTCATGAAGGACCGGCCGGCAAGCCTCTCATCCACGATGCATTTCCGCACCTATCTGTTTCAGCCCCATTTACCTGCATAGATATAGTCTGCAACCGACCTCCTCTAGAACTTCTTCGTTACCGCTTGTAAGTCTCAATAAACGTTTCCTATACAAGATGATTAGTCGGTGATCATTCTCTCCGACCTGACCTGGCCTCGAGAAATCGTAGTACGCGAGAGAATTCGCTGACCGAGAATCGATACAAGAACGCATGAAATCCGGTGTCAGGAGCGGAAAATGACCATAGATCGAGCCGACAGGATATTGGTCCGGCAAGAGAACAAAGAAGAGCTTGCTAAGCATCCCTCCGTATGATCCATCGGCGCTGTTAACCATACAGTACTGGTACCCCCAGGATGTTAGATTGTATGCTAAACAAGCATTAGAAATAACGAATAGAACGGGAAAAAAAATACAAATACAAATACTGACGGGTGAAGTCCACTGTTAAAAATCGGTCACCACGAGTCAAACATACGGCATCCGCAAGGATAGCGCGTGAGATAGTATACCCGGGGCACAGCCCAGCACCTGGAATGGGGGGCTTGGTTTCCTCGGCTTGCAAACCGACCTTCAAGAGTTCGGTGTTAGTGCTAGTAACGATGATAGACTCTGCACACGAACATGAAGTTCCAAATTATCGATACATCCATAAAGAGCTTCTGCTGCAGACTGCACACGATTGAGTAAACGAAAACGAGGAGCCTGAGTTTGCAAAACAACTCGTACATAAATGGTGGGGTCCGGATTCCATGCTTGAAATGACTCATATGCTGAAAGAATCCTGAGTGAACGGGGGTCATAGTATGGCTTGAGACGACCCACGTCGTAAACCAATAAATTTGCGAAACTCGTTGAGCTACATAAGGGTATTAAGTAAATTGCATGATCACAGGACAATGGTTCCTTACAGTGCAAACTCCCCATTTTCTTCCCTGCTCGATAGCCAAGATCTCGACCACTTTCATTACAGGGGAGCAACCTCTGGCACGAAATGCACCAGCACGTTGTTCCGTTGCATCTTGCAAAATGCGGGTGAGATCGTTGTCAGAGAAACTGCCGTCAGAACCACGTTCCAGTCTAGAAACCCACCGGATCACGAAACTGAACCAAGTACATAGATTGTAAAACATACCCGTCAAATGTCCAACTCTTCGGGTCACCAGACGGCACTATCTTCTCCCGGACCACCTTTCTAAAGTCTTCGACAGTCACCTGCGAGGAACATGCGTCAAGGTTGTAACACAGGAAACAAAAAGACAGCCTACCGTTTTCGGGTCTCTGCCCTGAAAGAGCTTCCCAAACAATCCGTTCAACCATTTTTCATCTTTTTCGCAGATGGCAGCGTGCCAACGATAGAGTAAATTGAACTCTATTGAAACAGCATTTCCTTCTCCCCGAGGAGACACACGATGGTCGGATTCGCGAAAACACTGTTAACGCCGAGATGATCATCTATCCTGCGCAATAAAACGACCACTTACCCCAAGTGGGTCGAGGCGCCAGGTCAGGCCATCCCTCGCGAGCCCCAAGATGGCGCCAACATAATCCGCGAGGATCATCTGCATAAAGAATGCAGTATTGACCATCCTTGCTCTATGGAAAATTTCGTCATCTTGAGCAAGTCGGGATGTCTCCTCGTCGGGCGGGGGCGAGGTGAAGGAGCCGCGTTCGTTGAGCTCCAGGAGTTTCTGTGCAATATACTGTGGCAAGATCGATGCACGCACAAATCGATAATTGAGTAAAGAACGCACATTGTGATGACGACTGAAAAGCACGGCGAGTGCGCATACAGGGGGAGGCATAAACAGTAGACGGGAATCCGCGAAAGTATCGTTCCAGATCTTGCCAGTACCATCTTTCTTACGTATAGCGTCAAGTTGCTGTTCACTACTCCCGTAGATAATGTTCAAGTCAAGATAGCTACTTGCGTCGTTGATTGTCCAGTCCAGCGTATTCGTATTGAAGATGCTGTGAATGATGAGGTCTGCAAATGCGAAAAACAAACTCGATAAGCCACTAGGGTGGGGAATAAAGGTATCATCAGGCCGACATAGGAGACTATCGAACACTACACCCGGGTCGGGAAGAGATGGAATGGTCTGGACATGAGTAGAGGGCACAGATCGTGCGTATGGTTGACTGGCCTGGCCGAGAGACGGCAAAAGGACATTGTAATTGGATCCATCCGCACTGCGGAACGCATACGAGACAGCGGGTTGTTTCTCGATGGTTGATGGGCTATTGTGGAAGGTGGACAGAAATCCGGTGGGGGGATGGGGGAGGTCCTTGTATACTACGACACATGAATGAATATCACTGAAGCAGAGAATCAACAACGTACATAGACTAATGACTTGTTGCTGTGCTATTTTTCCGAATGCTGAATCGTCGGGAAGGCGCGCCATCAACATCAAGACTTTCTCGAGCTAAATCGCAGCATGAGAGCATAAATACACGACTATGTCTAATACTTACAAGAAACTCCCTGTCATTGATTGTGCCACTGAGGTTGTCTATGGCGTCTGCAAACGCCGGCTGCTCGAAATGAGCGACATAATATTCGCGAGGACGATACGGAGAACTCACCAAGTCATCGAGAGTAATGAGCGGGCCACGATGAACGATTTGCTCGAGTTCGTGTATGCTCCTACCGGAGAGGTGTGTGAGCGACGTGGTGTTATTTATGCTGGATTGCACTCGAGCGAGTAGTGACTGCAGTACAGATTGCAGCGTTGTCCCGCGTCCGCGAACACGCTTGGATTGAGTTTGCTGCATTGATGGTAGTTTGCAGTCGAGTTGAACATTGCACAATGCATGCCACACATCGTTGTGCGGCAAACCAATGGAATGGAATCCTCGTGCCGGACACAACCGAATGGAATAAGCGGAGACGGCAATCTCGCGAGCACATACACTACAAGTACCTCAGCAGGCTGGAGATGGAGAGACTAACAAAGCTTTAAGAAAGTCACATTTGCGTTTATGATGAGAATACGTACGCAAAGTCCATGATACGAATAGACAACTTCACGAGTTTTGCTACATGAACTGTCAATCGAGTGCAGCACATACTATATCGTCTTGTAGAATATATTGGTGTGTTTAACCAAGCTGGTTTCTTGCCGCGATGTTCATCTCGTCTGATTCCTGTTGCACTCTCATGATGGTATTTGCTTGCCGAGGTCCCGATACTACATAAGGGAAGGTAAGTTACTGTAAGTATCGTAGCGGGGCTCTTGCCTCACCCTGACTCCTGGGAAAGCTACTAATAACGAACTTTATGATAAAGTTACTAGCCACCATAAGATTTGCCCTCGCTTTCGCGCTTTACGCCATCCATTTCACGCTGCACACAGGACCGGGTCGAGGACCATGGTGCGCGATCGATTTCGGACGGATACACGAGGTCGCCCCGGCTGGCGGATTCAAAGAATGGCCATGAAACAACAGAACCAACATGTGGACGGCAGTCAGCGTGCGAATACGCTTCGAGATCTCGTCGTTTCTGCATTGTTTCACAGACGTTGTGCGACTCGAGATGCCACTGACTGAGTGGAGCAAAGTAATGGCAAGACCGCGTCTGCAGACGGAAGTCACCCAAGCAAGAGACGATTTCGACCTCTTTGGCTGTACATATTAATCTTGTCGACCGAACAATGACGAACACAAGTTGATAATCGTGGTTTTTGTTTGTGCAGTGGGTGGCCGAAACAAAAAGAAATTTTGTGTTCTCGTGGCCGCATGGCATAGAGCACTTCCAAAATTACTTTCGCAAATCGCAAAAAAAATAAAATCAATAAATAAAAGCGCAGTTACTACTATACTGTATCATATCTCCCTTACTCGACCCTTACATACAACAGTCCCATGGTTACTCAACTCCCTCCTGAATAGTGATACAGAAAAACAGATCTCGAACAGATCTACACTCGCCGTGCTCCCTCTCCTGCAGTATTTGGATGCGACCACTTGCAAGTTGAACATCAAACATCATACTAGACGATCAGTTAATCCATGCACGCGATCTCGATTACTCCAACTCTCGCATCTGGATAACTTTAGAGACTGGTAGTCCCCCGTCTGCACGATGTCATCATTTCAACCTCGTAAATGTAGTTTTTATGCAATGCGATCTTACCAATTTTCATAGGTACATCAGAGAAACTGAGGTCTTTCAAACTGAAGATCGCCATGATGACTTGGGGCGCAAGCTGTAGCAATATCCAGCTCAAAACGACACCGAAACGAGAACGAGAAATCAGCATACCTTGGTGAAGAGTTCGCGAGACATCAGGCTGTGCGGAAAGAATGGCATGAGCGCTTCCAAGTATCAGTCGGACCGATCTCACCCTCCTTGCCTACGAATATCTACTTCATGCTTTGCTGCGATTGGTGGCTGCAACACGCATTATCGGAACTATCAGAATCCGCTCTGCACATAGGTGGGTAGTAGACAACGCACTGTTTCATTTCGTCCCTGAGAAATTTCAGAATAGGCACCCTTATCATCGGGGTATGTAGGACCCACCTTCCCTCCACGTGCTCCTCTATGGCTACTTTCAAATATGAAATGGAAAGTGGATGAAGACCTGTCCCTAGCAAGCGCATTCTCGATGAACACCATCAGTTCCGAGTCCTTATGCGTTTTATTCACTGGGGCACTGATACTCAGTCGAATCAATTTCTGCAACTCGTGTTCACGGCCAGGGGCAGCGTAATAATCAACCACAGAAGAGATGGCAGCGGAAAAAAGCAGTGCAAAGGGCACCGTCTCGGCAAAGATACTGAATGAAATGGTTCGAATAGTGGATTGTTTTGCGCTCCCGAGGACCTTGGCAATGAATCGATCGTTTTGCACGTTGTTTGTGACGACCGATGCAGCCAGCACATCAGAGGCACCAGCAAGGGAGATCTATCGCGAGAACTAGCATTCAATATTCATTGCTCGATAATAGCATGGAAACATACAGTTCCACCACTGAACCGTTTCAGTCGGTTGGTCAGGTAGTGCATGATTCTATTCGTCGACTTGTGTGCGGCTTGGTACTTAGTCCAATCATGGACCGGATCATCGTTGAAGTATATATACCTGCATTGTTGGTCATAGTTCTTGCATAGTTCTGCCACAAATAAACTTCTCGACCCTCGCACATACCTAGTCACATCAGCAAACATTTCAGTCCACTGGGTTACCGTGTGTCCATCCCAAACGGTGTCGAACAATGTGATAGGCAAACCAATCTGACTCGAACGTAAATAATAGCGTTTTGGCCGTGGGTCCTTGCACATACAACGAAATTTGCTGCCCAATAGATAGGCAGTCGATTTATGACATCTTTGACAACGTCTACAACCTTGGCATTTTGACTGGTTGATTTCGACAAGGACTTCACTAAGATTGCGGACATCTTCGTAAACGATTCACCGGATAATGTCTCATCCACGATGCATTTCCGCACCTGTCCATTTTCAGTTCCAATTATGTGCATAAATATAACCTGGAACTGACCTCCGGAAACACTTCATTTACACCTCCAGTAAGTGTCGAGATACGTCTCCTATACAAAACATCTAGGCGGCGATCATTGTCTGCGACAACTGGACTGGGCCTCGAGAAATCGTAGTATGCGAGATTATTCGGTGATCGAGCAGCGATAGAAGGAAGCATGAAACCTGGCGTCATGAGCGGAAATTGTGCATAGGTCGAGCCGGCAGGATACTGGTCGGGCAAGAGAGTAAAAAAGAGCCTGTTAAACATTCCACCGTATGACCCATCGTCTTTATTGATCATACAATGCTGATATCCCCAGGATGTTAGATTGTATGCTAATTGAGCGTCAGATGGAGGGGGCAGAGTGAACATAATACAAGTACTGACGGGTGAAGTCCACCGTTAAAAACCTGTCACCGCGAGTCAGGCATATCGCATCCGCAAGGATGGCACGCGACATCGTAAAGCCTGGACACAACCCAGCGCCCGGCATTGGCGACTTTGTTTCCTCCGCTTGCAAACCGACCTTCAGAAGACATTAACGTTACTATCAATGATAACATCCGAGCATGAAAGTACGAACATGAAGTTCCAAGTTATCTATATGCCCATAAAGCGCTTCTGCTACAGACTACGGACGATCGAGTTCAACGAAAACGAGGTAGTTGCGAGAGAACTCTTACGTAGACGGCTGGATCTGGATTCCATTCTCGAAATGACTCATATGCTAAAAGAGCTCCTCAGAAATGAGGGCTATAAAATGACCTGAGATAACCTACGTCGTAAGCTAAAAAACTTGCGAAACTCATTCAACTAAGGGCGTTTTGTAAGTAAATTGCATGATCACAGGAAAATGCCGTCTCACAGTGCAAGCCCCCCATTTCCTTGCCTGCTCGATGGCCAAAATCTCTATCACTCTCATCGCAGGGGGACAACCTCTGGCGCGAAACGCGCCAGCACGTGCCTCGGTTGCATCTTGCAAAATCCTGGCAAGGTCGTTGTCAGAGAAACTACCATCAGGTCCCCGTTCCAGTCTAGCAGCGTACGGGATCACGAAACTGAAACAGTAGATGGATCGTTAAACATACCCGCCAAATGTATAGTTCTTGACATTGCCAGGAGGCACCACCTTTTTCCGAACCACTGTTTTAAATTCATTTAAAGTCACCTGTGGCCAACATGCGTCAAATTTCCAACACAAATAATGACGAGAAAGCGTGCCGTTTTCGGGTCTCTGCCATCAAAGAGTTCGCCAAAAATTCCGTTCAGCCATTTCTCGTCTTGTTCGCTGATGCAAGCGTGCCAACGATAGAGTAAGTTAAACTCGATCGAAACAGCATTTCCTTCTCCCCGAGGAGACAGACGATGATCGGATTCGCGATATGCCTGTCGGTCGATGTCAACAATGATCATCTCTCCTGTGCAATCAGACAACCACTTACCTGGAGTGCGTCAAGCCGCCAGGTCAGGCCGTCCCTTACGAGTCCCAAGATGCCGCCCACATAATCTGCAAGGACCGACTGCACAAAGAACGCAGTGTTGACTAGTCTTGCTCTGTGGAAAATTTCGTCATCTTGAGCAAGTCGGGATTTCTTCTCGTCAGGCGGAGGCGAGGCGAAGGACCCGCGTTCATTGAGCTCTAGGATTTTCTGTGCAGTATACTATCGTAAGGTTAGTATATATGTGTGTATCAATGATCAAGCAACAAACTCACGTTATGGTGACGACTGAAGAGCACGGCGAGTGCGCATACAGCGGGAGGCATCAACAGTAGCCGGGAATCCGCGAAAGCATCGTTCCAGATCTTGCCGGTACCATCTTTTTTACGTACGGCGTCAAGTTGCTGTTCACTAGTCCCGTAGATAATGCCCAGATCAATATAGCTACTTGCATCGTTGATTGTCCAGTCCACCATATTTGTGTTGAAGATAGTGTGAATGATGAGATCTGCGAATGCGAAAAAAAGGCTCGACAAGCCTCCAGGATGGGGGACAAAGTCATCGTCAGGCCGACTTAGGAGACTATCGAACACTGCGCCCGAGTCTGGAAGAGACGGAAGAAGGGTCGGGATATGGCTAGAGGGCACAGAACGTGCGTATGGTTGGCCAGCCTGTCCGAGAGACGGCAGGAGGACATTGTAGTTGGAGCCATTTGCACTTCGGAATGCATAAGGGACATTGAGTTTCTTTTCGACGGCTGACGGGCTATTGTGGAAGGTGGAAAGAAATCCGGTGGGGGGATGGGGGAGGTCCTTGTATACTATTGCGAATGTATCAATCTCACTTGTTACAGAGGATGAGAGACCCGGAATCAACAACCCACGTAGACTGATGATATGTTGCTGAGCTAATTTTCCGAATTCTGAATCGTCAGGAAGGCGCGCCATCAGTGTCAAAATCCTCTCGAACTAAACCGCACTATGAGAGTATGGATCTACGATGGCATAGAATACTTGCAAAAAACTCTCTGTCATTGATGTTGCCACCGATGTGGACTAAGGCATCTGCGAACGCCGGCTACTCGCCACGAATGAGATCGGATCTTAGTGAAGGCGCAGAGAACTCACCAAGTCATCCAGAGAAAGAGGAGCGCCACGTTGGGCGATGTGTTCGAGGTCGTGAAAGGTCCTGCTGGGGGCGTGCTTGAGTGAGGCGACATTATTTATGGTGGATTGTACTCGAGCGAGCTGCTTCTGCAGCGCTGATTGCAGCGCTGTCCCGCGTCCGAGAACATGCTTGGATTGGCTCGTTTGCTGCATTGATAGTGGCTTGCAACCAAGGTGTGACACCGATAACTTGAATCGTAGTTCGACGTGAATGAGTCAAGGTATTCATTCTGCTGGTAGTGTCGTACTTATACCTATTCCACCTAAGTACAACTTGAAGGAATGCCACGTCGAAGTGAAACGGCTGAGAAACTATTAATTGCCATTTGATTGACGAGACCAGATTATCCGCTGTAACTCTCCTGAAAAAGGAAATTCAGGGTATGACATTGATTGTTATCAACTTACCAGAACTTTCAGAGCGCCAAAGTCCAGCCGGTTGTCGGACAACGTACTATGCCCATGCTTCATGTGGGTCCAACAGCCTATCGATATATCAGCTTTAACGTCAGCATATCCGTCCTGGCGCCATTTCCAACACTACGCGCACACAACCGCCCCACCCATCTCAAATGAGTTGTCACTTCCCATTGCACAAAGTGGGAGGACTACTGTCAGTCAAAGCCATAGTCCGGGGTCGGTCATATCCACTTGCTCGTCCGTCGGTACCCTACTCCGACTCCGATCGGGATCGGACCACTGAGCACTCGAGGCCACAGTGTACAACACGAGGCGAGCGGGATACTAAGTAGATGGCAGTTGTAGATGGCAGTTTCGAGAATAACAATAACATAATACACAGTATACAAGGCTGCGTGACGCCGGGTCACTGGTGGAGGTATTCGGAGTTTGAATATATAAAGCTCTTGTCGCGTCTGGTGTCAGCCACGTCGTCTCAACCCTATGCCCCTTGACGTCGCTCACTGGGTCGTGGAATCTACTCAGCGCCTGATCAACGTCTTGTATGTACAAGCGCGAAGTTGATGTTCGTGCGATCGAAAACGTGTTTTACATTTTCTCGATGAGTCATTATTTTCCTAGAAACCACCCGGTTCCTAGAAAGCCTGATGGAGAGACGACCCGGCATTTCATCCTATGTTGCACATTGAAATGTGCAGGCTTCGTGTACAGTTGAAATGCTCATAATGCATATGCTAGTAATGCATAGGTGTCAATGGTAGAATATGCATTACGATGGAGCGCAAATAGGCAGGTATGACCGAGTGGAACACATATGACTTGCAATTTTCATGGGATGGGAACTCAACAGCACGATGCTCCATGCAAACTTTGCAAAGCGAAACCCCCATGATAAACCACCACAGCAGATTCTCGGAGACGTTGTGGAACATTTCCGAATGCATCAAGGTGGTCTTCTAGTCTTCATTCAGTCAACCTTATCCGTAAACTACGAGAACGTTCCAAATTGGAGGCTCGCACTGTGAATGACAACCTCGCAGCCTTGTTATCCAAGAGACCTCGAGTTGTGCGGTACGAGGGGACACTGGCAGGCAATGCGCTTGTGCAAACAGCTCGATAAGGCTGTGTTAGAGTATGAGGCTGAGGATTTCGAGTTGTTGGCGATGCTGCATGGTTTCCGCACACACTTACGGAGGACGCTATTTGAGCACGGTGTAGTGTGTGACCCGTACACACTGTCTTGCATATCCATGGTAATGCATCGGGATTTGCCGGGTCCCATGCATTATGAGCATTTCAACTGTACTCTTGTCCCAATGGACCATGATACGCTCAGGAATGATTCTTGCTTCACAGCTTACCCGCCCAGCCATTTAATAAGCGAAACGAGCCTTTATAAGATGAGTCACATACTTAGGTGGATGGTGACGTGGTTTCTCATGCGAGTGTGCAGCAAGGTTCTTGTCTAGCCTCATAACGGCATGCTACATTAATGGATGAGAAAGCGAGCAACAATAGCCAGACATTACTATATACTTCCAGCACAGTCTAACCGATGGAAACGTTCATTCTCTATTATGATGACTTGAACGCTGCAAGTAGCGAAGTAATGAAATGGAATTCTTGATTGTCGAACGGAACGGCAATGCCAGTGCTCTACGAGCACCTGCCAGTGAAGAGTCTAGCAAAACTTCAAGGTATCTTTGCCACCCCAGTCCATTCAATTATACGACCAAGTCACATTTGCGTTCATGAATTATAATACGTACGAAAAGTCCGATGATATAGATGAGAGAGCTGCAAAAGATTACATGATCACACAACACGAGTTTTGCTACAAGACAATCGTCAATCGATGGTCGGTTACAATGCATACCGAAGCACATACCTTCTTCGCTGTCTTGTAGAACATCTTCGTCTGTGACGATAGTGCATTTGAACGTTCAACCAGGTTATCTAGTTTCTCGCCCCGTTGAAGGACAGACTCGATCGTCTTGTGCTGCAAGACAGTGTCAGAGAACAAGGCACCAAGAATCACCAGGTCAAGCATACCAGCACGATCTTCGTCTCGTCTAGTTCCTGTTGCACCCTCATGATGGTATCTGCTTGCCGAGGGTCCTGATACTTGGTAATGTATGTCTGGATGTCGGGGAACGAAATTGCCGAAGGGTTGCTGAAGGCAGACTGAGGCACTTTTGCAACGAATTCATCCAAAATCTTGGTCAAGAGAGAGAATGCGGGCCGGACGGGATACTCCTGGTCGGCTATTATGATAGCTATGACACGAAGCGTCATGCAGAAGCGGACGGATGTGAGTTGGGATGGGCGAACAGTGGCAGCTAACATACCTGCAAGTTGTTCTGCTCCAGCACGGTTGTACACATGAGCCATGTAATTGTTCTCTTGCACGCTCTGACGTTGACCCTGTGCCGTTCTATCCACCACGGTTTTGGTGAAGAACGTCAGAAACTCGTTGATGGAGCCTCTCTGATAGAAAGAAAAACTTGAGACATCTGAGGCTGAACTCAGAACGGTGCTCGGGGATCCTGGAGGTGCGAGGACGATGGAAATCGAGAAGATCTTCATACTTGAAGATGGAGGTAGTAGAAAGAGCTTGTGTATCCAACTCCGCAACCGCGTTCTTCCAGTTATGTCTTTTGCTGTGGCTGGTCTTTGGATAACCTCGCTCTGGCTCGTCATATACGCAGTCAAATATTCTTCCAGACGAGCAAAATCCCTACTACCCTTCTCACACCACCGCAGATCGACCACCGAGGTCACTGTGAAGCATCTGAACGTACGACTCAAGACAGAGGCTTTCAATGCATTCCATGACAAGTCATCCGCGTGGCTGTCTCCGAATAACTCTCGGATATCGAGACAAATCCTCCTGCGATCATATGACCTGGGTTGCTTCGTTGGTGTAACCGGCATGCTACTTGGGTTCTGCCTGCTGGTCCTCACCGCTGTCTCCTTGTCTTTGGAAATCCTACAAACAAGTCACCATAACCCTAGCCCTTTGACAAAGCGGGGACTAAGTCATGTTGGTGATCCTAGTACTCTACCTCCATCTGCTTCCAATGCGCTAAGGATTAACCCGATCGTGAGTGTTTCACCGAGAGTTTGAGGTGGCCAAACGCAAGCAGAACACAAACTCGTTAGATACCAGGGTTGACCGTTCCCCTCAATCATTTACCTCTAATTCTCGTGGCCTTGACAGCCAGTCAAGTCATTCACGAAGCCGGCCATGCCATGGCCGCCGCACTGTAGGTAAATTGCCATTGTTTAAAATAATGATCATTGACAACCCAGACAGGCATCACATCCCCATGCTTTCATGTGGTATTACCGTCACAGTTCTCTTTCCTTCCGCATTCGTCACTCTTCCCGCTGACAGGCTGGAAAGGCTCCCTCCTCGCGACCGGTTGCAAATTATATCTGGTGGATGTTTTCACAACTTTGTGCTATTGTGTCTTTTGTTCTCCGCAACTTGGCTAGGAGCAAGCGTCTTTCCCACCTGGATCCTCTTCCGGGATGTCTCTTCTCTGGGAAGACTCGTAGTCAGCGTCGAACATGTCAGTGTGTCCGCTGTTCAACGATTGGCATACTGAGGGACTGCAGGACTCACCTTTAGCGATGCACCTCCCTGTTGGTACTCTGATATCCAAGATAGGCGATACTTCGATGGCTTCTGTGTCATCGGACGATCCTTGGGGCCATTACCTACTCTCCCCTTCCTCGGGCTATCTACAAGGCTGGTGTGCCAATGATGCTCATCTCGACAGAGTATCTTGTGAGTGGTTTCTGTGCTTGCCGTGTTGTCGGTCGCTTATTCTTTATATAACAGCCCCAGTATGCGTTAGCACTGGCTCATACTCCTGTTTTGTATCCAAGGCGGATGATACGATACAATATGAACTAGATCCTGTCTTCATATTCTCAAATAATTTGCTACGCTGCAACTATGCTACAGAATGCTCGTCGTCTTCGTCCTGCGTGGAACCTCGGTCTGACGAGCAGCTCGTACGGATCTCGGTTCTAAGGAGTTATAAGGGTAAACGCGTGGAGGAAATCGTTGTTTGGAAGGGCCCGAAAGAAGAGATATGGGAGCAAGGTACGTCAGTGCCGCCGAACCATCGCGAGCGTGTCGAGATGATCCCTGATTTTGCTTAGTACAAGTTGGTTATCTGCGCCCTCGTTTTCCTCTCGTGCCGTCTAAGCTTCCGGAGCTTGCTTCCGCTCTCTTCGAGTGCGTCTGGTTGTGTAATTCTCTCCGTGGCATAATTGATAACACATGGTGACAGGTATATGAAGATTGCGAATCTATCTCTTTATCTCGTGAATATGCTTCCGATCACGGCACTAGATGGATATCAATCACTTGTAGTATTTCTGCAGCTTTTATTTGGTCAGGTCAGCGTTGGCCTTGAGAGCATTGACCTGGAGGCTCTGAACAACGTAACGCCGTTGACTCGGGAAGGGAGAGCACAAAGGATATGCAGGTCATTTCTTAGTTTCTCAGCGCTCCTCTTGATCGCACTGTGTGCACTACTGGGTGTCATTAATTGGGCGAGGAAATAAAATGAACCGCTATAGTGATCAAGTAATCGCAGTGACACCGCGGTGATTGAGAGAGAACATGCCCAACGCTGCGACGGTGAGTTCGACTTGTTACCTCACGGACAGTCTGACAAACGTTTGACCAATGTCCAGCATCCGTCATGGCGCTTGGCAGTGACATTCAGGCTAAGGCAATCCGTTAAGCATGCGGATCATATTGCAGAGTTTTGGTCGAGTCTTTGTTGCAAGATGCAGTTCGTGCGTAGGGCATACAAATATGATATGTGCTGTCGCGCATCGAGGTCCCCCCGCTTCCTCACGCGCCTTGCTCCCAAACAACTGCGAGAAAAAGCATGCCAAAACGATCGCGTATAATTTACTTTTTCTTCACCGGTTGGGCCAAGTCCACGACGTTCAACCCTAAAAAAGATGGGTCACATCATCAACTAGATCGTGACGAGCACTCGCGACAGCGTACCTGGAGGCAGGCTCTGCTTGAGTTTCTCAGCCTTGTCTGGGTCATCGACACAGAGGGTGTAAAGATATCGTGAACACCGGACTTTGAACTTGGTCTGAGCCTTGCCGGTGGGTGTTCTTGCAGTGACCTTCTTTATCCGGGCCTCTGTAGACGGGACGGCGGGGGAAAAGTGTGTGCAGAAAATGCGTACGAATCAATGCGTGTCTGCAGAACGTACTCCATTGACGATACTTACGCGTAGCGTCCTTCCGCCGCGCAATCTCGATGAATTCTTTGATATCCCGGATTTCCTTGGGCTGCATACAACGTCAGGTCATCAAGACGAACGAATTGCTTTGGCGATGCTACGTACCATGACGGATTGAGGTCTTTTGATGATTCGAACGTTCTTCCTTTCGAACCTGGAGATGAATGGGTGGCTGAACTCTAGACTACCAGTTTTTCGGAACGTTCCGAAGCCGTTTTTGCGGCGGATTACAAATCATTCCGGCCACTAAATGGTAACATGGGCTCCAGATGCAGTCATGTTGCATACTAGTAAGACGGTCTAGGATGGGTCCCTAGAATGCTGGTCAACCAGCGGGCTGTCTACTACGGGTTACTACCACAGGCCCGCCGGGTCTCGGGTACCGGCGAGGCCAAAACTCCAAAACTTGGTCTACCCGGGTATGCCTAATCTGGTGACCAGACTGTCCATGAGGCTGTGAGGCGAATACCAGACTAGGGTATAACCCGTGTTCGTCAGAGCCGTCACTGGCAGGTCAGCATCAGTAGTATTCGACATGTCGAATGTCATACGATTGCTAAAGTAATGTCATAATAAGAGTCATGCCGGTGCTCCTGGTTACAGGAACTAGTACTCCGACTGCTGGCTGCTGGCCCTCCCGTCTATTGAACTTATTCTAAGATGAGGGACCGTGACCATTCGGACATATTCTGAATTGACTGACTAGGAATCATTAATGGTGTGCAACGCTCAGAGTCTTACTGGAATCAAGGGTAACTATTTGACTGCCTGGTCTAAAAATGCAATGCAATAGATATAGCCACTACCAAAGTACTACATGGCCATCGTTTTAGCAATTAATGGGAAAGCGACAATGAGTGATTAATCAAGTCATCTGAAAGTCAAGAAATACAAGGGAAAGGCTACAATCGGGTATCTTAAATAGTAATTGCATGCAACAGCAGACAACGTAAATGGGGAACTGTAAAAGTATCAGAATCGTACATGGTATATTTCAATCGTTATGACGGTTTGAGCCTGCGCGGTGAACCAACGGATGAGGCTCCAGATGTACTGGTTGCATCGCTGATTACAGACGACGCTGGTCTGTTGATGCGGCTACGCAGCCGTTCCACCTCACGTTCCAGGCTAGAAGCGTCATGAGCATCAGGATTGCATGGAGGGCGGCAGACATACGTCAAGGCTGTTTGCTTGGCTTCTGCAGCTTGCAGCTCAAGCCGACGATTGGCACGGACCAATTCATTTTCAGAGGATTGCTACTTTCGTTTAGAGAGTGAACCAATGGGGATTAGAGTTAACTGACCGATTCATCAAGTTTCTTCCGGAGGGTCTCGACTTGCGTCTCAGAAGCCTTCCGGTCCTCCTCTAGCTTCGAACGATGGCGTTCGCTCTCTTGAAGCCGTGATTGGATATCTCTGACAGCCTTGTCGGAAGACCGAAGTGGCATGCTGTGTCTCTTGTCATTGGTAGCTTGATTGAGCTGATTGGTGAGCTCTTCGATGCGAGCTTGCAATTGACGAATAGTCGCGTTCGGCTGAGGGGTAGTAGCATATGACTTCGTTTCCAGGTCGACAATCCGAAGATTCAGATCCTTGACTTGCTTCTCCATCAGAGCCTACGAGGGGAGTGAGGTAAGTCGCTGGAGCAGAAATAAATTCCCATACGTTTTTTCTGTCCAGCTGAGTATTCTCCATACGAATTTTATCGAGCTCAAGTCGGCTTTCCGCAGCGTGGGTTTCTGCAGCTTTCATGCGGCCAAACGCCATAGAGACGCGATCTTCTTGTTCCTCCAGAGAACGTTCGAGGTCCTGCTTTTCGAGCTGCAGTTTTTGTAACTCCCGATCGGATGTTACTTTGGTAGCATCGATATGGTCAAGCTTGATGCCTTCTAGCTCTGCCTGCAGAGAACGCCTCGCTTTTTGTAGCATTGCACGGTCGGCTTCTGCATCGTTCAGGACGCCCCTCAGCTCGCGGACTTGAGAATGAAGAGAAACAATCTGTGACTGTTGGTCGGACTGCGCCGCGGAAGAGGTTTCGTATGCCTTTGTCAAATCTGCGATTTTTGTTTCCAGGCGTTCCTTTTCTCTCTTCCACGCTCCTCCATTGTAGATTTCTTCGTCAAAGCGTAGCTGCAGTTCATCGTAGTCTGAATGGATCTTGCGGTTATCCTCACGAAGCCGAGTCATGGTGTCACGTTGAGACTGAAGCTCTGAAGTATGATGAGAAACTAATCAAGAAGCAATGGACAAACCGCACCTTCACTGAGTTGCGCAAGTTCAGCTAGGAAGATATCAGTATCCTCTCATATTATCGTAAAAGGGTGGTACCTTGATACTTCTTTCGGGTCTGATCACTGGTAAAGTCACGCTCGGAAAGATCCTTCTGATGTTGAAGACGTTCATCTTGAAGTTGTTGGGCTAGACGACGCCTATGAATACCAAGTTCAGAGGACTGCCGATCCTCTTCCTCGATTTGTTGCTCTAATTCACGGAAGTTGTGCGCTGTGGTCTGTAACCTCTCCTCTATCTCCTTCTTTTCCGCAACTAGATCGAGATGCGCCTTTTCCAAATCCGTGAATGCACGGCGAGCTAGGCACCATCAGCAAATGCTGTAGAAACATTGAGTCGCTCTGCTTACCAAACAATTCCGCCTGTTCCGCCTTGGCTTGCGCGACATCAGCATCTTGAAGCTTTGCGTTGTTCATCATCATCTTCTGCTTGTACGACTCGACTGTCTGTTGCAACTCTTCACATCTGGTCAAGTCTAGATCCATACTGAGATCTGCAACGTCACCCACCTGATTGCATTGCAATCGCAGCGGCCGATGCTATCTGTAGCTCTTGGAATTCAGTCTGGAGCTGCCTGTGCGCATCTATTCGAGGTTAGCACCAAGCCATCGAAGAGGATGAACAAACATACTGATCATGTCGTTCTTGGAAGCAATCTCAGCATCCAACTTGTCGTGGACGCTGGTTAGCTCTTCTCGAGCCCGTCTTCGGACCTCATCCACTTCGAGTTGCAAGTTGCGTTGCTGAGCTAGCTATTGAGCCCATTTCGTCATTAGAACACATTCTAACACACTTCCAAAGGACATACTAGAGCTTTACGAGACTCTGTTGATTCGTCTTTGAGAGCAGGAAGGGCATTTGTTGAATTCGGGGTTCGGATAACGGCAGAGAACTGCCGTGCCAGGTCCTCTTCGGCGTCTTTAAGTTCGCGAATGAGGCGAGAGCGGAACGCATCGTCCATCGGTGTGTCCTTCATGATCAGGTCAAGAAGCTCCTTATGTTGCCGCTCCACCTGAGCCTTGATCTTCGAGACCATTCCTTGTACGCTTTCAGCATCTTGAAGTTTCTCCTCTAGCTGCGCGATCTTCAACGAACATTCACGCTGCAGTGAGGCGTCTGGTGGGCTAGCTTCGGTGTCCTCCACCAGCTTGGCGAGTTCACCTTCTAGAGCGTCCTTAGATCGTTGAGCTGCCGCAAGTTGATCGCGCGCGACCTCCAATTCGCCCCTGACACCGTTTAGATCGGCTTGAAGGCGTCGATTACCGGAGTCAGCTACTTCTCTGGCCTTACGCTCGGATTCCAGAGCCTGCAAAGCCTTCAGCGCCCTTGCCTCATTTGCTCGAGCCGATTTTTCAATGGCACGGAGTTCGACCTGTTCCAGCTTATTCTCACGTACGAAGTCCTCGGCCTCGCGAGTCAACGCCAACTTTGCCTTCTCCAGAGATCGAATGTAGACCACGTTCTTCTGTAACTCCTCCTGCGTGTCTTTGAGTTGTTGATCTGTGACTCTCTTCGCCTTCTCGAGAACGTGTACATGCTCAACGATCTTCTTGTCCTGTCGAGATTCCAGCTGCTTAATCTCCCATTCCTTGTTCTTCAGGTCGGTCAGAGCCTTGTTGAGGGCTGCGTCCATCTTGGAGAGGCGGTCTTGGTCCAGAGCGAGCTCCCTCTTTTGGCTGGCCACAACCTGGTGGAGCTGTTTGTACTTGGCCGACTCGGCCTCCAGCTGCTTACGACCTTGGTCCAATTGGCGCTCCAGCGCATGGGCTCCTCTCTCCAACTGTAGAACAGTATCCTCAAGCTCGTGATACTTGCCCTGGGATGAACCGAGCTGTCGTTCCAATGACTATGGTGATTTCGGTCAGAAACGTGAAGATATGTAGTGGAAGACGAGACACTCTGCCTCCTTGGTCTTTGCGGCCTCCGCGAGTTGTGAATCCCAGTCAATTTGCTTAGCACGGAGTGTCTGAAGCTCTGATTCCAGCGTTCTCTTGGACTTATCCATAGCTACTGCCGTAGCCTCAGCCTTGGTGGAGTATTCATTGGCAGCCCTCTCGCGCTCAAGCAGAGACGCATGTGAACTTTCGAGCTGCGTGTACTGACGGGTGACCCTTTCGACATCAAGTTTGAGCTTGCTTTCGTTGTCGAGAGCAGTCTTCCGAAACGCGTTCTGCTGACCCTGAAGGTCAGCGACTTGGCGGCGCAAATCGGCGAGCTCCTCGTCCTTGCTCTTGTCTGCCTCGCGTCGACGCGTCTCCTCCGTGGTCTTCGTTTTCATCATTGCGCGGAGCTCGTCGAGCTCTCCCTGCAATTTGGCTTTGGCAACTGTAGTTCGATCCGCGTCCGCCTTGTTGGCGTCCAACTCGGCCTTTTGCTTTTCGGTCAAAGCACGGATCTCGACAACGTCCTTTTGTAACTGGGTACGCTCTCGCTTCGATGCAGCCGCTTCAGAGGCAAGACGAACGATATCATCCTCCTTTTTCTGCAACATCGTAGAGTAATCATTGGCGGTGCGCGTCAGCTCAGTAAGTTGATCTTTAGTTTGTTGCGATCCCTTCTCGAGTTGGTCAACTTTGGCGTTCATAAGTTCTCTGACAGACCGGTGAGCCCGGCTTCGTTAACATTGCATTATCTCGGACTCACGTCGTGCGCAACTCTGCAGCCAGTTTGGATTGCAGCTCATTCATGGATGTCTCGGAACGGTCTTTGAGACGGGCAAAGTCCTCCTCGCGCTCGGATACCAAGGTCGCAAAATCTTCGTTCAACTTCTGTAGCTCGTCTCGCTCAACTTGAAGCTGCCCCATGTTGGTCTCCATCCTGGACAAAAGGTCTGCGAACTCCGCTTCCCTTGTCTTCCACACGTTCTGCTCGTTCTCCAGTCGCACGAGGTGTTCGGCAGCTTGATCAAAGGCTCGACGAAGGTTCTCGTGCTTTTCGTCGCTCTCCTTCTGTCGGAGGAGTGCCCGGTCCAGTTGCGAGTCGAGCACATCGAGGTCAGCCTGTAGAGCAACAACTTCCTCTCCCAGCTCGATTTCCCGCTGCTTACTCCGCTCGAGCAAAGTGTCTTTGTCAACAGTAAGTGCCCGCTCCGCCTCAAGCTCCTTGACGATCCTCAGTCTCTCTGCTTCGAGAGCCATCTTCATGTTCTCCAGGTTCTCTTTCTCGCGTTGATCCCTCTCTGCACGTTCCTTGGCGAGCTGCAACTCCACCTCTTTCCGCCGTAGTTCTTCATCGTTACGTGTAGCAGCTAGCAAAGGCCGAATCTATAGTTGCCTCGCCGTTAGAAAAGAAAACTTGAAAGAGGGGATGGTTCAAACCTTCGTGTAAAGTTGCCACCATGGCCAGTCCCTGAGCTCGCCATAGATCCGAGCGTTACGCTGGATAGTCCGGATAGCGATGGCGCGGTTAAGGATCTTCTTCATCTGTCGTCGTGCAGAAAACTTTCGTGCTGCAGCCTGCAGCCTCGAAAAAACGTCATATAACAACGTATCTCTGCGTTCCTCCAGCTCGGCGAGGACGCCTGCTTTAAAGAAGATCTTCGACGTGCCGACTCGATAAAGCTCCTTGTCAAGCTCCAGAGCTTCTACCATGCGGAGACAGGCTTTCCGGCCATCCATGTAGCCACGCGGAATTATTCCAGGAGTCATGATCTCGTAGCGTTGCCGGAACTCGACAAAGGGAAGTCGATTGGGGTAACCGAGCCTAGCAATGCGAATGCCCTCCAGTACACCATTGCAGCGCAACTGGTCCAGGACTAGTGGTACATCAACCCGTCCAGGCTTCTTGTTGATGTTAGGAACTATGCATCGAACGAAATGGGGCTGGGTGGCATGCAGTTGAGTCATTAGCAACGATAGCTGTTCTTTGTGCCTTTGGCCCACGGTACGAAAAGCACCTTTCTTGACGCCACGCCTCTTCCCCAATGAGAACCCAGCGTTCGGGGAGTGCAGCCCAGCTGCATAGTCTTGGAATAGAGTCGCGATGTAGGGTTGTGTGGAGGCGGCGAGAACTCGGGTGACATTATCGTTCAGTGGATCCTTGTTCTTCTCCAGCCAACCATAGGTACGGTACTCGACTTTGCCGGCGTAGTGGGTGATGGTGAAACCTTGCTCAAACTTGGGGATATTATACTTTGTTCGGCCGGGGTGTGACTGTTCTCCGGGAGCCAGATCTCCACTCCATAAAGAATGCATTTTTTCCGTGAAAGTAAGATCCGTTGCCTTGGGCATAATGCATTCCTCATCCAAACAGCTGAGGATACCAATTGTGTTGCCACCTCCTTCTATGAGATCGATTGTCGGCTGCAAGTCAAGTTTGAAGTTCACGTAATCCCATTCGATGCCCTCCCGAGAGTATTCTTCTTGCTCCAGGACAAACATGTGATGGTTAAAAAATTGTTGCAGTTTCTCGTTAGTGTAGTTGATGAGGAGTTGCTCGTACGTGTTAACCTCGAAGATCTCGAATCCTGCGATATCCAGCACACCAATAAACGTCGACTTGGGCGTTGGCCGATCTAGGGCACGGTTTATGCGGTCGACCAGTGCCCCGAATGATTTCTCGTATAGTGTCTTTGCAAGAGCGGCGAGCTCATCCAAAGCCTGCTGACCTGTCCGCGCTTGCACGACCCATTCCCTTCCAGCAAGCACTCTCGGGCGCAGGACAGCTTTCGTGAACTCTGCCAATGGAAGTCCCAGGAGGTGACAAACCCGCTCCGCATGAGAGGAGTCCACCATGACGGCGTCGTCAGCACGGGTAGAGGTGATTACAATATTGCCGATGTGGAGAACGGCTGCCACGACCCGAAATAGGTCATATTGTTCAGCTTGAGAAAAACCGACGACTTCGAAAGCACTCTTGGAGTATGGTCAACAAGCCAACTCCTGCGCGAGAGCCACGAAGCCAGCTTACTGCAAGGGTGTCCCAGTCATCCCGATCATTAACACCATCGATCTCTCTCCTGCTGCTGTTCAAGAATTCGTAATCCTCGATGTTCCCATCTAGCAAAAGAGACTCTAGGAACGAGTAAATATAAGGAGGCAGTACGCGGGGAGTAGCCTGCTTACCCTTCAGAGAACTGCTTGTAGACATCAACTGGTAGAACACATGAAAATTCCGTTCCGCAGGACTGCGCACAACTACACGGCTCTTCTCCAGCAGATACCAGTCAACGTTGGCCCCAGAGATACTTCCATCAGGGGCAAAACTGATTTGAATGAATTTACCAAAGCGACTTGAATTGTTATTCCGTTGGGTTTGTGCATTCCCGAAGGCCTCAAGAATAGGGTTCGCTTGAATGATTTGCCGCTCTAATAGGCCGAGACGTTCCCTAGCAGTCGTGGCACTCCCGGATCCGGCTACTGAGAAACTCTTCCTGCTTCGAGGCAGTCCGATTGAAGGTATTGCCGAATACGAGGAAGACATGGATGGTGAATGTGTGTGCGATGAGTTGGGAAGGTGAGTATCGGTTGCTATGGCTGAAAGGTATTGGATGACTTTTTTCGTACTTTCCGTCTTACCGGCTCCTGATTCGCCACTGGAGAAAAAATCCATCAGTCAAGACGTCTAGTTCGATGTCACGGATCAACGAACGTGATGAGAATACTCTGGTTCTCACGTTCTTCTTGCATATTTATCCAAGCGCGTTCGGTGACTGCAAAAATATGTGGTGGGTTTTCATCTCGCCGTTTGTTTCGGTATTGCTGAATGATAGCATCGGTATAGAGTGGTAAATTCTGGTAAGGATTAATTGCGACTAAGAATAACCCGGAATATGTCTGCAGTGCAAGTGTCAGTCCATGATCGGTAGGATGAAGAGGCCGTGAATATGAAGGAACGACAGTGTCCGCCTCCAACCATACACGAGTAAATTGGTGGGCGGACTCACATAGATTGCTCCAGATCCATACCTTAGACGGAGATTGTGAACGACACTAGCCTCATTGAGAAACGTGAGGTCTGCAATGTCATCCACACGATCAAACTTTGGGGGATTCATCTTCGAGAGGGCATAGAGCGGAACTCGGCGAATCTGAAAGGAATGTCAGGAGGGATGACATAGTAAACATGGCGTGTCACATTACCTCTCCACCCGAGGACATGACGATCTCGGCATTCTCTTGATCTTCTTGGTGGACCCATCCAGCAAGATACCCCTCCTTCTCGTCTGGCACCCAGACCCATTTCTTCTCGTTGAACTCGGCTTGGAGAGCTGCGACACGGGCGGCTTCTGCACTTTGAGAGTTCCATAATCCAGCCATGTTTGATATTGCTGCGACGCGTGTCTTCGGAGGTCACGAGCGAGAGCGAAACTAACCAGTCGCCCCAACTGGCGTGTGGCGGGGCTGTGATGAACAATAGTACAACCACAGTAGGACGAATGGTCGCGCGCCCGACACGATCACCGACAAGATTTGTACTAGTAGAGAATTCGAAGAAAGTGTTGTCTTGAAGAAGTCGGTTGTGTTGAACTGATCTGACCGTTTTGGAAAGAACTTTGCGCCGCTCAACGTACACGAGCGCTAAAACTTCATACACCCGTCCGCGTCTACATACTAGTAAGTAGATACGACTAGGCGCGCCACTCTTTTTCACCCTTATCGTAGTACCGCATCGACTGGAGCTTGACTCCATTTCGTACCGATACTCTGCACGTTGAATCACTGTCGGGATGCCTGCTAAAAGAAGTCTGAATGACTGTCTTCCTGCCTAAGAGTCTGCCTACGGGAGACTAGTCGTGATGATGTCGTCGGTTAAATCCGGGCTATAAATCTTTAGGTGTGTCCTGAATTATCATCTTTCTCAGATACTTTTGCTCAAACTCTTCATTTACAAGTAATGGAATATTGAAACATCATCAGTTTTGATCCTTGTTTTGCCTAGACGCGATCCATCCCGACATTTAAGTCGAGCGCAATGGCACGATTTAATATTTCTGCTCCTTCACATTTGCTATTCAATGCTCCTCAGGTTTATCACAACCATAGTTGCCGTTTTGGCCACCCCAACACCTGATCCTAGGGGGGAAAGTAAGGGCATGGCCATACCACTCATCAAGCACTCTTCGTCGCCGAACGCCGAGAAACCCGTTAATATTGATGTGCTCAAATCTCATGTTACATCACATAACGCGTAGATCGTCCTGTGTTGTCCTCAGCCATCGTTTTTGTTCACACATTTCTTAGCAAGATCATTCGTGGCATGGATACTTCTGAATGGAACACGGGAACGCCGCATCCTTCTGCTGTGAAATGGGACGGTGGAGCTGGCGGTGACTTGACAATCTACAATAACGAGATGTGGTGTGCGGACATTTCGATCGGCACTCCCGCCAAATCCTTCACTGGTAAGTTCTTTTCGCGCATTCGTGACACCCATTCACTCTAGTCACCACTTTTTAAAGTCCAGTTCGACACTGGTTCTGGGCAAGTGTTTTCCGTCACCGTGCCATCCACACTCTTGTCTTATGTAACCCAGTGATCTCTTTATTCCAGCGTCATTCGGTGATAAGAACTGCAGAAGCCACGCTAACCTCTGGAATCCCGCTTCGTCCACAACCGCCAAGGCCCTCAATCAATATTTTGATGTAGAATTTGCTGATGGTGCGACTGCGACAGGTTACCAATACACGGACAATGTAACCATTGCTGGTTTCACTGTATGTTTTACTGTTTGCGAACATGATCATTTCTGACGGACGAGCAGGCAGACATTCAGACTATCGGTGCCGCAACAACATACTCTTCAGAGATGGCAGTATCCCATTTTCCTCCAGATGGTATATTGGGATTGGGTTCCCCGTCTCTCTCAGATTTTCATGCTCGGAGTCCCCTGTTCCACACGCTCTTCAGTGAAGGAAAGCTGCCTCGACCGGTGTTTTCACTCAAGCTCTCCACATCTGGAGGCGAGTTGTATGTCGGTGGAATCAACGAGGCGCTTTACATTCATAGCAGTCTCAACTTTGTTCCTATCACAAATTCGGTGGGTGTAAATGTCAGGGGGAACGGGTGCATACTTAGATTCCCCTTTCAGGAATTCTGGACGTTGAAGATAGATAACATCAAGGTTAATGACAAGACAGTCCTAACAGATGTACTTGCCACCATTGACACTGGTGCCTACTTCATTTTTGGTGATCCGTCGCGAGTTTTGGACCTGCACCAGGCGTATGGTGGTAATTCTTACAAGAATGGTTACTACACCTGTGAGTTTCAATCGAATTTGAAACTTTTGGTTGACTCTCTGTACATAGTCCCATGTGGTTCCTTTCCCTCCGTGACTTTTACCATTGGTGGCAAGCCGTTTTTAATCCCTGCCGACGTCCTCGAGAAAGGACGGGTTACGTCTGGATCGCCTGATTGTTTCAGCGGAATTATAACTGATGAAGCGGGTGAGGATGGTGGTGAGATTCTCCCATTCAACATTTCATCTTCCGTTTTCACTCATCCCCATGCTGACCGCTGAACCCGACCAGATCCCTGGACGGTCGGGACCATATTCCTCCAGTTGTTCTATACCGTGTTCGATTTTGGCAGCAAGCCACCACGAGTTGGATTTGCGAAGCTTGCCATGTAGAACGCCGATAACGAAATACGCTATGTTAGCAGAATCACATCTCCAATAAGTAGTCCCGGGCCCTCTCTAGTATGCATTTTAAGATACGCTGTTGTCTGGCGACACAGATCTGTCCAGGCGAGTCAAACTCCCTCGTGATAATTTACTTCACGAGTATCCCGTGTCCACTGACGGTGACTGTATACATACATCCACTTACTTACAAGTACCGGTCCATATCAACGATCGCGGTAACGCCACACAGGGACGAACCATAAGCAAGGCCCATCCAAAGAACACTGATACGACTCGGGGGGTTTCACCGAATTCGAACATGGTATAGTAGCCCCGGACTCGGAGGAAGGCAAAGTTCCCGACTACCCAGAACGCTTGCAATCGACGCGAATAGCCTCGCTGAGCATGCCAAAATGAGTAAAGTAAAACGCGATCTGGATTCTGTACATGCGACAGCAAAACTGGTTTGTGCCATGAGCTGTGGCCACAGCACCGCCATTGGCCCTCTACAACTCAGTCTCCTCTGAGAAGTTCTGTCACAAATAAAGAGTACATTTGCTAAATCTAACGAGTCGCGTCGTGTGCTTGAAGCCACCACGGGATTCCCTCAGGCTAGGACTGCGGCTGAGAGCAGTACGATTCATTGCGAGCCATTAGTAGTGACAGCCTTGCCTATGACATGGAATGTTTGCTTCCGTCACTGTCTGCCAAGCTTTATCCCTCCAGGTCGTTCCAGTACTTGGTTTGCATGGTTATTCCGACGGATCGGGTACTGCCACGGCGGCGGCCCCGACTCGGGAAGAGCATGGTGTCTCGTCGATACGGTCGGAAGGGAAAGAACCCCCGAGCACTGGCAGTCTACGCTCATCGAGGAACAGATGGAAGACGATTAGGTACGACTTTGACGTGAGAGTTACTAGTGTGTATCACCCGAGTAACGGCGACCTTGTAGGTCCTTGTCGTGCTTCCATCATCGATGCTACTCACGATCCGTTCCAAACGCTTTGATTACATACATACCAACCTCTTCTAGATCGCAAGCGAGCGAAGACTCGATCGTACGCCGTCGGAAGAGCTGAACGTCCGCCGGATGGATCTTGGAAGCCGTGAGGCTACTAACATGTGAGTACATGGCCCAATTGTGACCGATCGCATGCCGTCCAGGCGACTGTCAGGCTTATCCCAAGTCTTGCACGAACTTTGAGTCTTTGACTGTATGTATTCAATATCAAAGATGGTTATCAGATTCATCAAAATCTTAGATAATGGCTCAGGAGTCATACCTGGTTTCCCGTCACCACTACAGCAAATGTCAGCAAATGATCGAGAGCCGGGCCGCAGAGCGGTTCGTACCACATGTGAAGCGAACCATGTTTGGTTCCCGGGCGAGTTTAGCGACTCCACAGGTGAGAGAATATGATTCTGATACGCAATAGTGGTTGGTATAGCGCCGGTTTACAGCAACTTCGATGATCCAGTTCCCGTGTACGGCAGCATACTAGCGGACATGTCAAAGTCCGCTGTCAAGGCCAGTATGGAAAACGATCGATTAGCGCTTCCTTCTAGAGAGCTTTCGAGTCTGCGGCGTCAAAAGAAGGCGGTAACCCTTGAACAATTCGAGCCAAATGCATAGGCAGCGCGGCAACAGCCTTGTCAACGCGTGTATAACACGTTTTTATAGGGTGGACCCTCAATCGACAACATGATCAATTAGTTCGTTCTTTTTTCATGATAAGAACACCCTGCCGGCGCGTCTACCGAGGTTCCCCCTCAGCTTCTGGTCTCCATCACAGCCCTTCATCCCCCCTTGCCTTTGATTACCAGAATGTTGGAAAAAGACACTTTGTCCCAATGGATCGACGTTCCGGATGCCACGGTAGATGAACTCGAAGGCATCGGAGGCTTGAAGAATTTGTAAGTCGCTGATTCACACAAGACGGTCAGGCTCTTCTCATAACGGCTTCAGTGCAAGCCTCGATGACCCACTCGATTGTATTGGACATGGATACAACGAACCCAGTCTGGGTGGCCTTCTGCTCGGACCTCACTATTATCGCGATATGCCTGCTGAAGGCACCGATGCCATCGATCGGACAACCGTCTCAGGCTTGTTCCCCCCACCGCTGTCTCCTGATTCGTCCCCTGCCAGCAATGAGTCGTCGCCCTGGTTGAGGACACCTGTAACGGATCCATCATTCAACCATACACCTGCAGACGCCCCGTGGGATATTGTGGAGGCGGAGGAGCCGTGTTCGGCCATCTATTTCCTCGATCAATCGGGGAATTGTCTCGAGGATATTCTGTCCCAAATATATGATGTCAGGCCAGAAGACATCGCTTGCACTCCTCAGAACATTTCCGATACCCCTTTGCCGATACCCACCCCATACGAAAGTCTTGTGCCGACAACACCAATCCTGCTCTCTACCCCAATCACATTCGTAAATTCGCCTCTGCCTTCTGCATCGACATGTCCTCGGACGGAGGCTGAATTGCCTGAATCTGCTCATTTCACGTCGCTGTCACCTTCATCCTCATACATACCTGAGACTCTGTTGGGGGCTCGTTACTCTCGAGAAGAACCACAATCCGGACACTCTGCACCCCCTCAGTTGATCCCACCCCCAACTGCGGCCCTGGACCCTTCCCCTCTAATCAGTTACTCTACACAATCGCCAGCGCATGTACCCCTTGCTGACAGTCATGAAGTCAAGGCGACAGATCCCGTTTCGTTTGCGTCCAGAACGGCATCTGGAAGTTTGGGGGGGAAACGCAGTGCGGAATCTCTCGATGACGACGATCCTCCCTTGAAGATGCGGAGACGCTCAAAAACTAAGAACGTGGACGAGGAGGAGTGGAGTCCCACGTTTGAGCGCGTCAAGCGCTCAAGAGTCGTGGCGCCCTCGTCATCCAGGAGAGCCACATCGATTCCGAACCGCTTGTTCGACGAAGACTTGAAGACAAGCCAAGAATCAGACAGGCCCCATCTGGAAGCTACAAATTGTGAAATCTGTGGTCTGGGATTCAGTAGAACGTCGGACTACATCCGACATATGGAGAATTCCTCTAGTCATCCGGAAACGCGCAAAGTGTGGCCCTGCGGATTTTGCCAGAAAACGCTGGGACGGAGAGACGCCCTTATGCGGCACGTCAGAACTTTCCACCCTGAGGAGGTTGGTTTCAATCCTGAAGGTGTCCCTGAGGGGAGTTTGAGCGCCGAGGCAGTGTCTGTGCAACGGATGGGGCAGAGGAAAATGCCTATGAGGAGGCGGGTACGGAAGGAAGCGCCGCGTACTACTAGGTACCGTTGACCTTGCTGAGGCTAGCGTTGATCATCTGTACATACATTGAGCCGGAGAATATGTCGTCACTTGGTTATCCTGTATTGTTTCCACTGCCATGATCCAAGTTCGAATCGAACGTACCGGAACTTCCGGAAAGGCGGCCGCCGAAAGCCATTTGCAGTTAGATGACGTAAGCGTCCGGAGTCAGTGACTTGTCCGCTTCCTCCACTAGCATCATGGCTACTTCGCATTACCTTCCTTCAAATGACAGCGCAGATGAAAGTGGGACACATCTGTGGATACCAGAGAAAGAGACGAGCGATCCATCAATACCATCGACATCGACATCGTCGTCCCGTGGCCCTCGGCTGTTGAGGGAACGACTCTACGTTGGCAACCTCAGCCCGACCGTGGATGAGTGAGCTAAAAGTCGTTGGTTATAGATCGAACCAACGATCTGAGTGTTCCAAAGATATACGTTACTCCAGGTCTTCACAAAGTTTGGCAAGATCGCAAAGCTGGATTTCCTATTTCACAAGTCTGGCGTCAACAAGGGGAAGCCGCGAGGGTATGCTTTCGTCGAGTACATGAACGAAGCGGTGAGTGGTTGCGCCCCTTCGGTTATGCTGGTATTTTTTTGACGTTTGTATCCTCCGTTATAACGAATGTGCGTTGGATGGCGTCAATGGCTGGGTTGCATGACCGAAGGTTTCTATCCAGCGAGACGTGGCTGACCGGGTTTTTAGGACGCAGCAAAGGCTCTACAGACTGCGCATGGGAAGCTCTTGCGTGGTCGCAAGCTGGTGGTGACGTGTGCACAACAGGCGCCAAGCCACGACATGGGATCCACATCGTACACTAGCAGAAGCAAGAGGGCAGATGCCTTACCTACCGCATTAAGTCTATCAAAAAGTGGTGGGATTGCGCGACCCGAAGCGTGAGTGCAAACAGGCAGGTCTATTCTGGCCTGGCTCCGGCTTACGACTCGTTTCTAGCAAGACCTCGAGCAAAATTGCCATAATGGAAGCCAAACTCCGCCAAATGGCGACTTCTTCCAATTTTGCGGACCGACCAGCGTTGCCTAGTCGACCGATGGCATCGCAATGGGGTGTACCGGCGGGTACGCAGTCTCGAAGAGCATCGAATCATGGGACGCGGCCTATCATGAACAAGACCGAGCGGACGATGAATGATGGTGGGCGGTCGCTGGGAGGATTGACGGCATCACCCCCTGTCTATGCTGCGGAGTCCTCGGACATGTTGAAGGTTCAGCATTCAAGTAAGCGGATACCTGGAGTGAAGATTGTGAAAGGCGGTTCAAATAAAGGGGCATCCGGGATCTCCCCGAGTTCTCCATCACCATGTGTATCGCCCATCCTGGCGCCATCTCCTTCTATTTCGTAACCGAGTTCCGGGTATATTTGGCGGGAGGGCTGGGTCCCGCCTGTTTCCTTTGTTGCTGAAATTAGCACTGAGCACTATCGCTTTTGTGTGTAGAACACGCTGCCAAATTTGGATGCAGGCTTGTTTGCTTTTCTCCATTGTCAATCAGCGAGGATGCACAACCCATGCAGTTCCATGAAGGGACATTTTCTCCCTGGAGGGGCGGACAATGCTTTCGCGGGAACAAATCTGGCTATCAAACGTAATCCTTGCATGGACACGCGACTACGTAGGCCGCGGAAATTCATTATCAGAATCAAGCCGGAAACGAGAAGCAGACGGAACGGAAGATAACCTAGAATAAAACAGCCTCGCTGCAAAGCATCCCCTTTTGTGGCAAGTTTGTTCATCAAGTCAAAAGTCAGGCAATGCCTCACGCGAGCTCGGCTAGACTTTAGAACACGACCGGCGAAGCATCCGAACAATTGGTGATTACTCCTCATAAATTGATTGGCTCCGAGTCTCGGGGAGTAGCGGGACAGCTCCACTCGCGGGAACGGACTCGGAGGACTCATCAGACCATCTCCCATGTAAGACATTCTGAGTTCTAAACTTCCAAATCCTTTTCCCGTTCACCTGACTTGCTTACAACAGATTCTTATGATCGTTCTCAGCGGACTTGAAATACAGATTGCGCCGCCCCTCTTATATCTCCCTTTCACCCGTCTCTCTTCTTTCCCTAACCTCTTCTGCTTTCAAAATGCCTTCTGCACAAGTTTGCAACTCCAAGGACGGTGCTATCTACACCACCTCGAACGGCGCCCCCGTCGCAGAGCCGTACGGTGCCCAGCGCATTGGCACCACCGGTCCCCTCCTTCTCCAGGGTACGTATCAATCCGCAGTATGACTCTTTGATCTAGCTTATCGCGTGAACTTCAGATTTCCACCACATCGATCTCCTCGCCCACTTTGATCGTGAGCGTATCCCTGAGCGTGTCGTACGTTTATTGTACAGAGCGATTCTCTTGATCACTCACCAAGCCCATTCTAGGTTCACGCCAAAGGTGCTGGCGCACATGGTTACTTCGAACTGACCCACAGCCTCAGCGACATCACCTCTTCCAAGCTCTTCACGGAAGTCGGCAAGAAACACCGTACCACCGCCCGATTCTCCACTGTCGGTGGTGAACTTGGGTCTGCGGACACTGCCCGTGACCCCCGTGGCTTTTCTCTCAAAATCAGATCTGAGGAGGGTAACCTCGACTGGGTCTTCAACAACACCCCCGTCTTCTTCATCAGAGACCCTGCCAAGTTCCCTCACTTTATCCACACTCAGAAGCGTGACCCCCAAACGCACCTCAAAGATGCTGACATGTTCTGGGTACGTGCCCTCATCCCCTCATAAAATCGTGTTGTTTTTGATCAGACCACTACAGGACTACTTGACTCAAAACCCTGAGTCTGCCCACCAGATCACTATCCTCTTCTCCGATCGCGGTACCCCCGATGGCTTCCACCAAATGCACGGCTACTCCGGCCACACCTACAAGTTTGTCAAGGATGATGGCAGCTGGGTTTACACGCAGATCCACGTCATTTCTGACGGTGGTTTCAAGGTTGGCATTTCACCCAACCGATTTCGAAGCCCCCCTTCTCATTTAGTTTTAGACCCTTGACGGTCCCACTGCAGGCAGGCTTAGCGGCGAAAACCCAGACTACGGCATCCAGGCCCTCTTCGAGACCATCGAAGCTGGAAAATACCCCACTTGGACCGTTTACATCGTACGTACTTACACTCATGAAGAGGCATCTTGATCAGTCAACTTGCGCTATAGCAAACGATGACGCCGGATCAAGCAGAGAAATTCCGTTACAATGTCTTGGATCTCACCAAAGTTTGGCCTCACAAGGACTACCCCTTGCGCCCCATCGGGAAGTTCGTTTTGAATGAAAACGTTCAAAACTACTTCGCTGAGGTTGAGCAGGTTAGTCGTTTGTTTTAATCCTTTTGAAAGAGGGTCAGATCTGATTGAAATATAACCCAGGCCGCTTACTCTCCGTCTCACACTGTCCCTTACTTTGAGCCTTCTTGCGACCCTGTTTTGCAATCTCGTCTCTTCTCTTACCCAGACACCCACCGTCACCGACTTGGTGTCAATTATGCCCAGCTCCCTGTTAACCAGGCCGCTGTTTCAGTGTCCAACTTCCAGCGTGATGGTCCTATGGCCTACAACAACCAGGGTGCTCGTCCTAATTACCAGAGCAGCATTACTCCGTTGGGATACCTGAAGAATAAGGGTGCCGTCCATGGCTCTGTCCGTGACGCTGAACGCGAGGCCAAGCACGAGAGATGGATTGGTGGTGCTTACTGGGATCTGAGCGAAGTCACTGAACGTCAGTCATTTATTTACAACCCCTGCCAAGAAGAAAAATTACACATCTGACCTCCATCCCGCAGTCGAATTCGAGCAGCCGCGTGCGCTCTACCTTACGGTGATGAACGACACCGATCGTCAGCACCTCGTCAACAACATCGTCGATCACGTGAAGGGCGTGAAGAGCCCCGAGATCAAGAAGAGAGTCCGTGAGTATATCTTCGGCTTCAGTATTGCGAGCGCTGTTTGCCTGACTGTCTTCTATAGTCTCCTACTGGGCTTCCGTCCACCAGTCGCTTTCGGACCGCATCGCGGATGCTCTCGGTCTCCCGCATGTTGGCCCCCTCCCGGGAATCAAGTCCGCTGCTGAGGCTGTCCGCTTCCGTGCCCAGCACGCGTAAAACGGTTTCGTTCCCAATCATGCTGTATCTTGCAATATCGAGATGGGGAAAAGTGTGTATCATAGACGTTTCGAGACTCGATTCGAAAAATAAAAACAATCAGTTTTCGTGTTCAGTTGATATCGCGTCTCATTGTAACTATACAAGTTGGATTTATGGCCATCTTTTTTCTCATTCAGCCTCTGAAAGACCTAGAATTTTGAAATGGCCTGCAAACTACAGTATCGAGCGTGATGGCATGCTAATCGATGGTTCTAAAGATACAATGAAGAACAAAATATGACCGAGTTCGGCCGCTCAAGCATTTCCGAGGCCTTTTGAAACTTTTCTTGCAACTCCGAGTTACCTATGACTTTTGCTGCCTGCGCCATCTGTCGTAGGAGTTCGCCCAGTCGTCTGAACACGCGGATGAGGTTGCCTTCGAACTGATCCGTCAACTGGAAAAAAAGAGGAAGAAATCAGTTCACAAGCCCCCTGAAAACGGTCTTTTAGTGACAGAAATGGACCGACTTTGCAAATATCCGCAAACGATGCTCCACGACACCACTGAACCACCGCATCCATGAGCTCTACCTTGAACGACTGGACGTATTCGTCCTCGACGAGAGGCAGTTTTGATTCCTGAGATACCTTGGCGATACGCCGGGCCAACTCTTGCATCACGCGTAAAGGCGCCGCAAGCTCCTCCGTGAGCTTCGTCTGTTGTTCGCTCTGCGCGCGCTCCGGTGTCAACAAACAAATTTAGCTATATGTGACGATGGAAAACCCACTTTTTCTGCGAACACGAAACAGCTCAGCAAACTCGCACATTGTTCGGGTAGCAGCGAGTTGAAGACACCGTTGAAGATCAACTCGGTGAGCAAAAGCTCATCGCCAGTGCTGATCTCGCATGCGACACGACCCTTCATTTCAGAAATGTCCGACGAGTTCGTGAACCCCAGTCGTCGAAGCACGCGCTTTCGGCACTTGAGCTCCTCCAGCTGCAGAACATCGTGAGTTGCCAGGATCCGTTTCTTCAACGTCCGTATGTTGGTTTGTGCCAACTGTTTCTTAGCATAGCGAGTATACAGATCTGGGAGGCGATGGTCTCTGTGAAGTGGGTTTGAGAACATCTTTTTCTCCATGACGTCGATTTTCTGACAATGGGTGATCAGCCAACGATGAACGGCACGTGACCAGTAGTATCTTACCTTGACGAGGTTGAGGAATTTTTCGTCCTTGATCCCCATGTTCTCGACTGGGTCGAGGAGCGGTATTCCGTTGGGGAACCTTCGCTGTACCTCTAATACGCTCTTCCAGACGGTCTCCCGAGCTTGATCTTGACGCAAGTCCTTTGGCAGGAATATCCGAATATGACTTATTGCTTCGACCGTCGACAACAAAACTGGGACGACGAGTGGAGTGCCCTTGCGGTCCGATGGGCAAGGCAGAACACCACCCGGCGTAGGCGTGGTGATGTTCCTGTCTTTTGGAAGGGTGACGCTTTCGGCACAGTTTAAGAGGACGTCGAGGATGTATTGTTCGTGAGCAGGGATCTCTTCGATCTGAAATTCTGACTTTATCTATGGCATGGGATTTGGTTAACGGACGGATATGGATCATAGAGAACGCAGATAACGTAGACAGACCTTTGACTTGCTGCGCTTTTGAAAGTTGATGACTACGCCCCATCCAAAGTCGGCGTCTTTGTGTTTGACTCGGACTAGCCGACCAACCTGGAGGAAGGGTAGACTGTACGTCGGGTGTGTGATGACTGCTCGGAAGTCCTCCCCCATTTGATCAAGCTGTTGGCGATAGTCGTAGTATGCAGCCACGAGGTGTTCGTCTGGGATCTGTATCAAATCCCGCCGATGCTCCTCCGCCTTCAACTCTGCGTGGGGTATGAGCGATGTGAAGTGTGATCAACGATTGGACGACAAACCATTTTCTAACACTGGTATGCCAGCGCTACTCTGAAACTGGAAGAAACACCGCTCAAGCATGTATTCAGGGCTGATTCCCTCTACCTTGAGAAGATTCAAGATCATGTTGTACCCTAGATGAAAAGCCGAATCGAGTCGATCAGCCTCTCCCTTGATCATCGTCTTTGCAGATGCAGGTTCTAGCTTCTCGTCGCACATCATGATGACGACACCGCGATCATCTAAACCGCGACGACCTGCGCGACCCGACATCTGGATGTATTCCCCAGAAGAGAGATCCCGGAATTCACGCCCATCGAACTTGCGGGCTGCGGTAAACACGACAGTCTTGGCGGGCATGTTCAAACCGATAGAGAAAGTTTCGGTTGCGAAGAGCACTTTAATGAGGCCCTCTTGGAAAAGGATCTCGATGACCTCCTTCAAAATCGGCAGAAGACCACCATGATGAATACCGATCCCACGCTTCAAAAGGGGAAGGAGGTTCGATATCTGAGGTAGATTGCGATCGTCTGGGGTAAGATTCCCGATGGCATTTTCGAAAATGTTTGAGATCAATTCTTGTTCGTCGTTTGAGGTGAAGTCTAATTTAGACATGGTCAAGGCTAGTGTTTCACATTCTCGCTTGCTGAATGCAAAGACGATGACGGGGTTAAAGTTTTTGAGCATGATCATTTTGATGATCTTGGAGATGTCAGATGACCCTGTGGGACAATGAGAAATTGTTGGATGAGCCGGAGCATAATCTACCTTTCTTTTCGCCGCCCTTTTTGGTTCTACCTTTACGCCCCTTGCCGCTTGACGGGTCTGCCGGATCTTCGCCCATTCTTTCCTGCAGGGTTCCCATGGCCTTGCTGAAGTTATCTTCTTTAAACTCGCCCTTCTCGTTGAGGACGAGGTAAATGCCTTCGCCACCAGCAGGAAAGAGGTAATGCTGCAGGGGGGTGGGTCGAAAGTCGGTATACACGACGTGACACGGCTGCTCGTGGGACTTGCAAATCCATTCAGCGAATTGCATGGCGTTGGGAATGGTGGCTGATAGAAAGACATATCGGACGGTGTGAGGGAGCAAGATGATCGTTTCCTCCCAGACTACGCCACGCTCTTTATCTCGCATGTAGTGAATCTCGTCGAATATGACCCATGCGACTTCTCGCATGATTTCAGAGCCGCGGTACAACATGGAGCGCAGAATCTGGTTTATTGGTAAAATGGACTGCGAGACGATAAGACAACTCACTTCTGTCGTCATGACCAAACAGGTTGCAGATGGGTTGATGGTAACGTCTCCCGTCATGAGACCGACGTCACCAAATTCAGCAAGCATCTCGCGGTACTTTTGATTACTGAGAGCCTACACGAAGGCAAACGGGTTGATCTCTCGGATTGCACAATCGTGGTTCAAACTCGCTCACTTTTATTGGACTAGTGTATATTACACGTTGGCGGTTTTGGAGACATTGAGCTATGGCATATTCTGCCACCACGGTCTTACCGGCACTAGTATGCGCCGATACCAGAACACTCTCATTCCGTTGGATAGCATATACCGAAACCTGCTGGAACGGATCGAGTGTAAATTTATACTCCCTGACGGGTTTGGAGGGAGGGATATGCTTGGCTATGGGTACATAGTCATATCCAGGAGGGATGGCGACTTGGTGTCGAACCTGTGCAGGATGAGATTCCAACAGTAAAAGCCTCGCGAAAACGACGAACCTGATGTCGAAGTTCCAATCTCGAACCCTCTTCGACAGGACCAGTCAATCCACCGCTCGCCGCCATCTCACGCTTTGCCTCTGTCTGAAACTCATCGACCACGACAGGAACTGGGCTTGCGGCGCGAGACCGTTTCACGGGTCTTTCGAGGACATCGTAGGGCGTTGGTGGCAGCCTGGCTGGGTCGGGACTCGATTTTCGCTTTTGACCAAGGGAAGGCGCGGATGTCGGTATCCTTTCCTCAATGTCTTCATCATCACTTTCGTCTTTTAGTGGGGCATTATCGAGGAAAGAAAACAAGTCCGGCGCCATCGTGAACAACGACGAGCAAAGGTCAAGTTTTAATTAGGTAACCCGACCACCATTTGCTGACCTAAGCGCAATGTCCTTCTCCTCGTACCCATGTCATGCCATCGTTACCCACGTCGTAACTATTCTTATGAGGGTAGCACACGAATACCGGACCTGAAATGCCACAGCGACTAACTATCACTTAATGGGTACTCCTTTCCACGTCGATGGTCTCATCTACCCTATATATATGCCACCATGCGCTCAGAGTCTTTCGTTCCCTTCCTCCAAGAGCGCCTGGAAGTAGCAGCATCTCCAAACGTACTATTGTACAGTAGCTCACGGAGTATGTCCCCGCCGCTTTTGTCCGGGTTGGAGCTAACACCGTACTGCTCCTACAGCTTGGAACATCGCGCTCTCGCACGGCAGGATCGGGCCGGAAAAGCAAGCTGTCGAACTACGATTCAAGCTATCAGTGTCACGACATCAATGCAGCCAACGAGTCAATCCCAGCATGTTCTCGGGCTCGAGACATCGCTGAAATCTGCGTTACAGAAGCTGCTCGCTCGAGTGCAATCTATCATAAGTAATGTCATCAAGCGCGCCCCCGGTAGGACATTTCGCGACCTCGAACAAATCGCCCAACGTGGCCTACCTTTCACTCTCGATGACGTGGTTAGTTCTCTGCACCGTCACGACGATACGCATCTCATTTGTAGTAGCCGGCGTTCGCAGATGCTATAGTCCACAGTAGCGCAATCAATGACAGAGAGTTTTTTGCAAGTATTCTATGCCATCGTGTATTCGTGCTCTTATACTGCGTTCAGCTCGAGAGGGTTGTGACAATGATGGCGCGCCTTCCTCACGACTCAGAATTCGGCGAATTTGCAGAGCAACTTTTCATCAGTTTACGTGGGTTGTTGATTCCGGGTCTCATCCTCTGCGACAAGTAAGATTGATACATTCGTAATAGTATTCAAGGACCTCCCCCATCCCCCAACCGGATTTCTTTCCACCTTCCACAATAGCCCGTCAGCCGTCGAAAAGAAACTCAGTGTCCCCTATGCATTCCGAAGTGCAGATGGGTCCAACTACAATGTCCTCCTGCCGTCTCTCGGACAGGCCGGCCAACCATACGCACGTTCTGTACCCTCTAGCCATATCCCGACACTTCCATCTCTTCCAGACTCGGGCGTAGTGTTCGATAGTCTCCTAAGTCGGCCTAACGATGACTTTGTCCCCCACCCTGGAGGCTTGTCGAGCTTTTTTTTCGCATTCGCAGATCTCATCATTCACACTATCTTCAACACAAATATGGTGGACTGGACAATCAACGATACAAGTAGCTATCTTGATCTGGGCTTTGTCTACGGGAATAGCGCTCAAAAAGTTGACGACATACGGAGAAAGGATGGCACCGGGATGATCTGGAACGATACTTTCTCGGATTCCCGTCTGCTGTTCATGCCTCCTCCTGTTGGCGCACTCGCCGTGCTCTTCAGTCGTCACCATAACGTGAGTTTCTTGCCCGATCAATGATACGTATGGGTATTAACCCTATGGTAGTATATTGCACAGAAAATCCTGGAGCTCAACGAACTCGGGTCCTTCACCTCGCCTCCGCCCGACGAGAAGAAATCCCGACTTGCTCAAGATGACGAAATTTTCTCCAGAGCAAGACTAGTCAATACTGCGTTCTTTATGCAAATAATCCTTGCAGATTATGTTGGTGGCATCTTGGGACTCGTAAGGGACGGCCTGACCTGGCGGCTTGACCCACTCGAGGTAAGCGGTTGTCTGATTGCACAGGATAGATGATCATTGCTGGCATCGACCGACAGGAATATCGTGAATCCGACCATAGTGTGTCTCCTCGGGGAGAAGGAAATGCGGTTTCGATCGAGTTTAACCTACTGTACCGTTGGCATTCTTCCATCAGCAAACAAGACGAGAAATGGCTGAACGGAATGTTTGAAGAACTCTTTGATGGCAAAGACCCGAAAACGGCACGCTGTCTTGTCGTTATCTGTGTCAAAAACTTGATGCATTTCCCTACAGGTGACTTTAAATGAATTTAGTACAGTGGTTCGGGAAAAGATGGTGCCTCCTGGCAACATCAGAAACTGGACATTTGGTGGGTATGTTTGGCGGTCCATCTACTGTTTTCAGTTTCGTAACCCAGCGTGCTGCTAGACTGGAACGGGGCCCTGATGGTAGTTTCTCTGACAACGACCTTGCCCGGATTTTGCAAGATGCAACTGAAGCACGTGCTGCCGCGTTTCGCGCCAGAGGTTGTCCCCCTGCAATGAGAGTGATAGAGATTTTGGCCATCGAGCAGGCAAGGAAATGGGGGGCTTGCACTGTGAGACGGCATCTTCCTGTGATCATGCAATTTACTACTACAATCCCTTAGCTGAACGAGTTTCGCAAGTTTTTTGGGTTACGACGTGGGTTATCTCAGGCCATTTTATAGCCCTCATTTGCTGAGCTCTTTTAGCATATGAGTCATTTCGAGAATGGAATGCAGACCCAAACGTCTACGTAAGAGTCCTCTCGCGACTCACCCGTTTCGTTGAAATTACTGAATCATTTTGCAGTCTGTAGCAGAATCGCTTTATGGACATATTGATGATTTAGAACTTTATGTTCGTATACTCATGGCCGGTGGTTATCATTGATACTAACGCTAACGTCCTTGGAAGGTCGGTCTGCAAGCAGAGGAAACAAAGCCACCAATGCCGGGCGCTGGGCTGTGTCCAGGCTTTACGATCTCGCGTGCTATCCTTGCCGATGCGGTATGTCTGACTCGTGGTGACAGGTTCCTAACAGTGGACTTCACCCGTCAGTACTTGTATTGTTTCCACTCCATCCACTCCCTCTGACGCTCAATCAGCATACCATCTAACATCTTGGGGATACCAGCATTGCATGATCAATAAAGACGATGGGGCATACGGTGGAATGGTCAACAGGCTCTTGTTCGCTCTCCTGCCAGACCAGTACCCTGCCGCCTCGATCTATACCCAATTTGCGTTCATGACACCAGATTTCATGCATTCTTCCATCGCTTCTCGATCACCGAATCGTCTTGCGGACTACGATTTCTCGAGGCCCGGTCCATCTGAACTCACAGGGTCGCATCCAAATACTGCAGTAGAGGAAGCACCGCCCGCCAACTAAGTGTAGATCTGTTCGGGGTTTCTTTTTATTTGTATGATTATTCATGCCAAAGGAGTTGAATAACGATGGGACTTTCCTGACTCGATCGTATCGTCCGTGTCTATTATTACATAAAAGGTGGCGGTAAATTTTCTGCTTCTCCGGAGGACTTGGTGGTTGCCTCACTCAGTGGGTCCATTTCAAATTGACAACGTAGTTTTTGGCTGAACTAGTACTTGCCCGCTTCGGACGTTTACAGAGTCACCGTACCACCACCAGCCTTACCATGGTCTGATACATTGCGCCGTCCCTCGATTGTAGTAGGGCGTGGGACCGAGTCACACTTAAGAACTTTTATCATGGTGTTCGCCGCCGGGAACAATTGGTCAGTTTAAATTGTCTCGGCAGCTATAATACTACAATACGGAACGTTCCTTGCACTGCTGACAAGTGGACAATGTCACTGACGGATGCTGAGCACTGAACCTCACAGCTGCCAGCATACCCACTCAGAGTCCGGGGCCGAAACGTAATTTACAGCGAACTCTTCCACAAATGATTCGGCCCGGGCGAATCTGACCGATTCGACAGCTACTATCATCGCCGTAAGTCATTCATTTCAATTGATGGAACAAAAGAATCCAAGTGGAACGATCGTTCTAGATTTGGGATTGCCTATCTGGTCTGCCAACGACAAGGGGAAAAAAATGAGACACAATCTATCTTGTCTTGTTTCTAGGCTGGATTTCACCGAGTTCTTGTCCGCCGGGGCGTTGGAACACCACAAATTCCGCCTATAAGTGATGCATCGACTCGCAATGAATAATCGAAAAGCCTCCAATGTCGATCTCGCCTACTCTCGCAACTCTCATCGCGCTTTGGGGTGTGGTGATAATTTACATTGCAAGCACTCGCAGGTCGCGATCGCGCTACCCACTACCCCCTGGTCCAAAACCTCTTCCTTTGATAGGCAATCTATTCGACATTCCTTTGAAAAAAGAGGCTGCCACCTATAATGCCTGGGCAAACAAATATGGTCTCTTTTTGCTTCGTCAACGCGTGCTCTTCGATCCTAATACCCATTTCAAGGTGACCTGGTATATGCCAATGTCATAGGGCACCGCCTGCTCTTCGTCAACTCCCCGCAGATCGCGAACGATCTATTCGAGAAGAGGTTTGCGAACTACTCTGATAGAAACACCCTCCCAATGATCAATGGTTTGTGAGTCATTTTTTCCAACGATGCAGCGATAGTACAGTGACTCATCCATCACTTAGGATGGGATGGGACTGGAGTTTCGGTCACATGCCATATGGTTCGTATTTCCTTGCTATCGTCCCCGCGCTGAATGACCGATGCATCATCTGTGTGGTGATGCAGGGGAGCGGTGGAGAAAACATCGCAAGATGTTTGAGCGCCAATTCCGACCGACCGTGGCCCCGACCTACTGGCCCCTTCAACGGAGGGACGCGTACAGACTTCTCAGAAATATTTTAGATACCCCGGAAAATCTCATCGAGCACCTCAGGCAGTAAGCAGGGAATCCTTCGCTTTTCGGTTGGCGATATTAACGGCCGCGAAGCAATGCAGCAGCGGTGATCATGGACGTGATATATGGCATAGAGATTGCGCAAAAGGAGGACAGGTATATCGATATCGCTGAGAGGGCTCTGGAAGGGATGGCAAAGGCTGCGGCTCCAGGAGCGTTCCTCGTCGACGTATTCCCTTGGTGTGAGTGATGTTTTCTTCTTGAGTGGGATCTTTTTCAGCTGACCATGACGCTACAGTGAAGTATGTACCAGGATGGGTGCCCGGGGCGGGATTCCAGAAGAAGGCTGCGATTTGGAAGAAGTACGTGCTGGAAATGCGAGACGCTCCCTTCACTGCCGTACAGAAATCATTGGTGAGTGCTTTGTCTCCAGCACCGTTGTAGGTTAAAGCTGATTCACCGAAAGGCTGCGGGAACCGCATCTCCCTGCTTCGTCACCCACCTCATGAACGATCTGTCGAGCACTGAGGACACGGAGGAGCAGGTTGAGATAATCAAAGGTTGTGCTGGACTTGCATACGCCGGTAAGATTTGCATCCTTGATGTGAGAGTCCACGGGATGGCATGCTCATGGGAAGTTCTCTAGCTGGCGCAGAAAGCGTGAGGAGACGATTCCACGGGGCCGTAAAAACAAGTATACTGATTTCCTCCTTAGACCGTTTCCTCGTTGTCGTCGTTTTTCCTGGCCATGGTCATCCACCCCGCCGTCCAAGCCAAGGCACAGGCGGAACTGGACTCTGTCATCGGATCTGGGCGTCTCCCTGACTACAACGACAGACAGTCTACGCCGTATATCAACGCGATCGTGAAAGAAGTCCTTCGGTGGAACCCCGTAGCTCCGCTTGGTGATTATTCTCCGTCGATGGTGATATGATCATATCAACCAGAATCTCATTTGATCTTTCTTCCTTAGGTCTTCCTCATATGGTCACCAAGGACGACGTCTATAACGACTATTTCATTCCAGCCGGAACGACGATCATCGGCAACACTTGGTTAGTCTCGCCCGTTTCGCAACGATGGCAAAAGTTGTTTGCTGAGAACTAGCCTTCAATCATTAGGACCATCTTGCACGACGAGCGAAACTATTTCCGGCCGATGGAGTTCATCCCCGAGAGATTCCTGAATCCCGATGGAAGTGAGAACAACCAAGTTCTGGATCCTGCGTCTTCGGCGTTTGGTTACGGACGACGGTAATTTGATTTTACTTCATTCCCCCCCCCCGCTACAAAGTTTTTGACGGGCCCTGTTACGCAGAATTTGTCCAGGCCGTTTCATGGCAGACGCGACTTTGTGGATTTCCATTGCATCCATCCTCACCGTTTTCGACATTCGCCCGGGCAAAGATGAGAATGGTAATCCGATCGAGGTCAAGGCAGAATTCGAGTCCGGAATGATCTGGTAGGTGCAACGACCATGGTAGTCGCCGTTCAACAAACATAATATTGGTTTTAGTCACCCCAAACCCTTTGCTTACTCCATTGTCCCTCGCTCCGAGGCGGCGAAAGCGATCATCCAGGACACGGCTATCCTCTCGTAACTACTCTTTTCTGCCTGCTCCATTTATCTCTTAACGCTAGAGAGAACGTCGTATGCGTAGCCTACGTTCATTTCTCGAGCACGGTTATTTTTTGTACGAAACCTGTACCCAAACGTTCAATCTCGTCCAAGACGGATTGTCGATTGAGCACGACTGTATCTCTCTTGTCCTTTTCTTTTGATTTTTTCCCCTGTATAACTTGATGAATCATATGCGTAACACAAACAAAAGCACGGGTGACCTCACCTCCGTAACTGGCGTGCTTGAGAATCCGCCCAGGGCTCTGAACGGACGGGCTCCAGACGAGTTCAAGAGCCAGATCGCACCGATACGGTGGCCGCCGTAGACGTCGAAGAAGAATTTTAGCGTATCTGAATATATCGACTGGTCGGAACGATCAGGAGGTGCAGCATATGATAAGAAGCAGCGTGCTCACCTGCAAATCATCGACGAACATATGTGCTGGATCGAATCCTGGACGTGAAGCAGCGTCGTCGCCATCGACCGCATGGCTCGCACGGCCTTTTGACCATACCGACTCGTCCAGATCGATGTTTTGGTGGTACCTGGGTAACACAGCAGGATCAAGTTCGATGATAACATTGTAATCATCCTCAGGGTGGGAAAAAAGCCGCTAAAGCGCACGTTGAGCAACAGACTGAACGAGCCCTAGAGTGGTTCTCACCTTGACGCTATGTGAATCGACGTCGGTTTCCTGTAGGATCTTGTATGCTTCTTTGGCCAGTGCCCCTAAACGGTGTGCTGCAACGATGTCCGGACCGCCTGACGTCCACATTTTGCCGCCAGGATCTTCTGAAGTAGAGATCGTCCATACGCCCTCTTTGGAGCCAACGGCTACGACGGAGGGCTCTATCGACAGGCCACCATCCTCATAAAGAGGAACGAATAGAGGATTTTCCGGTTTCCAGTCCTTTAAAAACTCGATTACCAGTGCGAACCCACGCTCCTTGCTCTTCGGTATGCTGGCGGCCGTCTCGGGTAACGTAAGACTCGTACCGACGAATGGTCGGGCGCATATTATCTCTACTGCTTCTTCTGACACGTGGATCCCGAGCAGCCAGTGTGACGCGAGCCAGCGTTTGACTAGACGAACTGTGCCGGGGTATGCAATATAGCGATGAGAAAGGGTAGCGATCGCGCGGTGATGCCGAGGGGCATGGATGAAGCGGCGCGTACAGAGGTCCAAGGCCCGGCGTGCTATGCGCTGGTCTTTGGGGGGCGCAGAATTGGTATCAACGGGCGTTTTAACGGGCGCCGCAAGCCGTTCAAGCAAGACTGCTTCCCGATCATGCCATATTCGAGCAGAAAACGCCCAGCCTTCAGGGGTAAGTATCTCAAGCGAGGCATTATCCTGGATATCTGAGTCGCAGGACTGTTCAATGCGCACAGTTGCGCGGAGGCCGGCGGTGGTTGACATGAGAGCGGATGCGATTGCTTCGAAGAACGCCAGTTTAACCTTTTGAATAGCACGGAGGTCGTCCGGCCATCTCGAAGATTTCTCGAATTCAAGGACGATGGAAATCTGAGGGAGGTACCGAAGGGGGACAGGGAGTGCGAGAGAGGAAGCCAAAGGTATGGGGAGAGGGCTGAAGGTGCTGGTGTACCGGAGATACTCGGACACGGGGCTAACATTCGAAAGGACGAGGGGAAGCTTCTCATCCACAGATTTGAGTTTCTTGACGATACCATCGAAAGCAGTTAAAGCAGCCTTGTATCCTCCCATTGTCGAATTTTGGTGAAGATTTGCTAGACGGTCAGGAAGGCGAAGCTTCGCATCGAAAGGCGTCGCGATGTTCTTGATATCCGCGGTCGGAATCCCGAAGTGAAGATGGAGTAAATGGCGAACAATGAACGACGGGATATGTGTTCTCTCATCGGAGGTCTTCACTTCCCAAACAACACTCTCAAATATCCGTCCGTCTTTGAATCGCCGGAGCTCTGATTTAGAGCCCCACAGCTGGCGGAACTCCTTCGCCGCTTGCGTATCTTGTTCCTCGACCCCGGGACCATGGTCAACAAGCCTAAATGCATCTTCGGGGCTGTACATGATCCCGATATAGATAACAGACAACCGTGGTGGACTGGACGTCTCGGAAACATCCCGTAAGTTGGACGAAGGGTGGAAAATTGCAAGAGCACGTATGCGATCCCCAAGACCTCGTCTCAGAATGCTCGAAATTGCTGCAAGGAGCGCGTTGTCGGGCGTTCCGTACTCCACGAACTCGAATGCCGATCGGTGTTTCAATACGCGTAAGAGATCGACCCTGAACGATGTCAGACAGCATGCCTACAACAAAGAATAGTTGACTTGCCGTATGACCGCATCGCAGCGTTTGAATAAATGCGTCTGATTCTTGAGGAACACACGTGCGAATACATCACCCGCGCCAATGGATTCGTTGAGTTGCTCGAGCGTTTGTTGTGCATCATATCGAAGCTGTGATGAGAGTGTCATTGAGCGTTCTGAAGCGCCTTTCAGCAACTGGTAATTTTACCATGTCAAGAGAAGTCAAGGGAACATCGACCAAGTGGTTTATGCTGGAGGTCGCGTCGACGAAAACAGCAGACTGATTGGATGAATATTCTTCTGGCGGGAACTGAATGAATGGTTATAAGCTTGACGCTAAGGATCGCGTTCTTGCTCACCCTGTGTCCGTTCGTGACCTTCACAAATACAGGCGCCTTCTCAAAGTCCTGTTTTGCTGGAACACCTGTATGAGGACAGACATCAGATGGGAGAAAGGGGACATTACCCAGAAAGTCTAGTGATGCTCGAAAGAGTTGGTATGAACTCAGGCCCTTTCCGAGAGATCTCCTGCCAACCTTGCCTTTTCCCTGAACGGAAACAGGTTCTTCCCCCTCGAGAACGAGGCCCAATATAGAGGCCCACAACGCTCCTTTGCCCACAAATCCGTGAATACAGAGGGATCCTTCACCGAATCCCCTCTGGTTAGCCCAGACACGGAGTAATGTATGGGCGTCTGCGAACGCTGGAGCAGATTGAACAAGTGCATTTGTCGACAATAACGACAATTTAGGGAAAGTGGAGAGGAGGATAGCGGTGTTGTAAATAGGCGTGGCTGGACTTGACTCTGAAGCAGGTTGGACACGAGCATTGGAGTGAGCGGGAGAGAGACGTTTGAGGGGTATTGGATGGCTGGAATGAAGTACAGGAATGATGTGAACTTCGGTGTGGGTCTTTGAGAAGTCATCGGACGTCCCTAAGCTGGCTTGGTGTCATTGGCAAGATGGAGTAGCAAGATGCTCACCTTTTCGTGGACGAACCACGAGGACCGTCTGCCGCGGATCGTAAAGAGCGGCCCTGTAGAAAACATCCACTTGGAAGGAGGTGGCTATCGACTGAGCAACTACGGCGAGGTAATAAGAGCGCTTGTGAAAGTATCGAGCGTTCAGGTAATCTTTCTCTTGGAACAAAGACTACAAGACACATCAAGGGACCTGTACGAGAGTAGCATCGGGAAAGGAACGCACCGAGGGCATCTCAATAGACAAGTCCACCCCAAAATATTTGCTGTCTTTATTCTTGACGCTAATTTTGTTTGCCAAACTGCCTACGACCTGTACGTCTGATGGTGGTTCGAACGCTACGGTCCATTTCGTTTCTTGGGTTGGATGTGGCAACGCAAACGGGACAGCGATGCCATTTTTTGCTAATGCACGGGCAGCGACGAGAGGATTTTGGGGTTGTACAGAAGGAAGTGATAATAGATGGGATCGAAGTGTGAAGAGGAATTTCTCTATGGATGCCTTCCGTGATTCCTTGGGCCGCACGTTTGGCAGCAACGCGTCAATCTAGACTGGTGTTCAGTGTGAAAAAAAAATATAGATGTATGGCAATGCACACCTGTAGTTTGAATGAACTCGACTGATACAGGTCTGATGCATCCTTCAAGTTTCTTAGTTCTTCCCCTGTCGGAAGCTTGTGTTTCTTTTCGTGCGTCAGTAAGAGCGTCTTATATATGAGAAACAAGGACCTTTGACGAGACTTCTGCATCCAGTTCCTGCTCTGGCTCGTCGTCTGCCTCATCTTCGCGTTTGCGCTTCAGCTCGGACATTTGAACCGAAAAATAAAATTTGGTGATCGGGCAAGCAAAAAGGAATAAATTTTGACACCCCCGTCTGAGGGGTCACGAAATGGTACATAAATCGGGATTTAAGATTAATCATCAATAACGATAATCTCTCTCGAGGACTGCAACGTCGAACTCGACAGCTGAGGTGGTGCTCTGGTTCTCCTGCGCGGTCGTTCTTCATCTGCGAGATCAACGTCTATGACATCCTGATCTCTTCGGCGCTTCCTCCCAGATTGACGAAGGGGCCGGGGCGCGGAAGCCGGGGCAGACATATCCTCAGCCAACTCGTCTAGTTCAGGTTGAGGCTCTTGCCTGGAGCTACTGCTGCTGGCAGCGATGGATCCGCTCCTACTCGAGGAAGCCGACTGCACAACCGACGCCTTGCCCTTGCCCTTGGTTCTCTTGCTGTTCGATCCGGTGCCCGATGTCGATTGGGATGGTGGACGTGCGTACAGTTCTGTCCAGCGTCTCGCGGTGCGGTCGTGCTGTGGTCGGTTGCGCATATACTCGGTTGCGATTGAGGGGACTAGTAGGATTGACGACCATTAGTGGTTCGATGAAGTAGAGGTCAAGTCTCACCTAACGGGTCGTCTGCAAAGCATCAGGATGAAAAGGCGCCTCGAAGAAAGACATGAATGGACGCACGTGGATTGGGATCGGTGAGGAGTGATGACAGGGAGAGCATGACCTTGAAGAGCGATAAGGCAGGTGACCAGTTCTGTTTGAGGATGTCAATACAAATGCCTCCTTTGTCAGAGATGTTCATGTGATATATCCTGTCAAACGATTGACACCCGTGCGATTATATGTGATCGATTTGGCGTACCTCGTAGCGAAGGTGACTTTGGGTGCTGAGAACCTTGGGAGGAGTGAGCGACTGGGTCTGTGTGAGCAATAGACACTCACGGGTAATCATGGGCGAGATGGATATCCACATGGAACACACCTCCTTCGTATGTACTACCCTCGGGGCCAGGTATGGTGGCCTTCCAGTGGTAGAGGCTGGCGGGTGTGGGTGCGAGGGTGATGGCGCCGAGGTCCTCCTTCTGTGCATCGGCTATCTCGCGGTGGATGCGCTTCATGGTCATCTATAAGACGGTCAGAGATATGTCGCTGGTGAAGACGGGTAGAGAGACACACCGAAGAGGACGTCGGAGGTGGCATGGCGGCTGACTTGGTCAAGTCTGAGAGAAGCCGGTCACGTGCGACGTGTGTAAGGAGTCATATATCTCTTCTAAATGATACTCTCATGTTTGGCGAATCAGACTCGGAGAGTCCGCGGTCACCCAGCCCATGGAACTCGCTAAATACACCTTCTTTGTCGCCCGTTGAAGTTCCAAAACTCGTCCCAGAAGTTGAGGAGGTCAGCTCGTTCCATTCACCTCCAGTTCGTTCTCATCCAAAGTATCAGGGAAATGTCGAATACAAACTTCAGCTTCTATCCCCGACACCAGCTCGCTTCGCTCGTCTCGTCACGCAGCTCAAGTGGCGTCTTCTAGAAGGCGGAGGGCAGGCCTACTACGAGCTTGGCGTCGCTGACTCTGGCTTGCTTGTCGGGCTTCCTCGTCAGCAGCTCGAGGAGTCGTTGGAAACGCTCGAAATGATGGCTGGCGAGATTGGTGCTTCAGTGATCGTAGTCAAGGAGATCCAGGTGCCTCCCGAGTTTGCCAGCATTGCTGAATCCCGACTAGAGAGGTGGGAAGGTAGGAAGAGCACCAGAAGGAAGGATACGTCGAGGATGCTCGAATACCAGGCATCTTCTACCACGTCTACAACCGAGTTTGAAACAGAACTCTCGAATACTGATGTCACGGATGCCGAAGAACTTGGCACCCCCTACTCTCCGGTTACTCCGCTTTCACCTGAAGAAGAACCCAGCCCCGCTCCCTTGCCCTTCGATGCCGCCCTCGCCACGTTTACCATCAGCTTATATGAGGACGTTGCTAACTATGCTGACAACGAGGGTCCGCATGACAACATGACGACCGACCGTGTGGCTGAGCTCTCCGTCAATCTCGAAATCTCTTCCGTGTACAAACCTCGCCCGATGAAGAAACGCGCAACCCACATCGCGGCCCCTCCATCAACACATATTCCGTACACCAGGAAGAAGCTCAAGAATGGTAATGGTTGTCCACCGTCCAGATTAATGGATACCACCTGCCATGCCGGCGACCCAACTATGCAAGGACCTCATGGAACTGGTGCACAGTCCCGCAAACGCAAGCGAGACAAGCGGGCAAAGATAAAGTCCAATACCCTGCCAACTGAGGTCCCCGCTGCTCAACATACAATTCCTCCATCCTCCTCACTTCTCCCTAATCCATCTTCCCTCGACTCTCCTCCCAACATCGTCATCGAATCTCCGACCGGAGACCCTTCAGGAGTAATCGCAACCACATCCAAAGAGCCAAGGCTCATCGTGGAGGCATTGGTTGTTCGAAAGCTATCGTTGGATGAGGCTTTCTTAGACTTTGAAGGTTTCTCGCTGCAATGACGGTAACGTCGTGCAAGCGACGTCACAGTTTACACTTTTCCTTGGGTTTGTCGGATTGATTATCCCTTGCTTATTATCTATTATCTATTATTATGCTTTCGTAGTTGCATTGTAGCTTCTAAAGGTACTATTTATTATTCATCTATAGGTCCTTGGGCGATGTGCACATGTCAATTGTACAGCATATCTAGTTCATTATGAGCTGACCAGTACTATCCCGTACAGTGACTTCGGCAGTCATGCTGGTTCGGCACTTTCATAGAATACACAATTATACACACATTTCTCATCATTAAAACTGCTACATTAGATCTAATATGTATTCTGAAGGTTTCCAAGCTCAAACGGGTTCAAACGAAGCAGAAATGAGGAAGTTGTAAAAACAGTTGTAGTTCAGGCTCCTACCCACCACTACAGGAGGGTTCGAGGTCGGTCTACTAGGGTGGCGGACGTTTCCAAGTGGCGGTGACAACTTTCAAAGACCGCAAACTTTATTCCTCGAACCCTCCTGTAGCGGCTGGAAAGAAACATTTGTAAACAGCGTCAGCCACACCCGGTCCGACTTTCTCCGGGCAGCGGACTTTCAACGTTATACAGAAAAGCTATGGAATAAAATAAAATAAAACTTACTTATGTTATTAGAACGGGAGCACCGCCATGCGAGGGGGTAAATCGGTCGACCGATTTCGACCAATCAGATCAAAGAGACCGATTTTCGAACTCCATTCACCTTTATTCAAGGTCCGCCCGGCCGTGACTGAGTCGTGACTAGGGTACTGCACGGGTATACCCCCGGGTGGCTGTGTTGATACCCGTACTCGTACTCTCCCATATACTCTTACCCGGACAAGAGTCCCGGGTTTTACAGGGATGTGCAAAAAGGGTACCCATACTCATACTCATACCCGTACCCATACTCTAAATACCCGGGGGTTAGTACCTAAATTTGACCCTACTCAACAAATAACTAATCAACAGTCAAGTCAATTGTACCCATGCCCTGCCCTGCCCAACAATCATCTAATACATCTTTACCATCTACAACATCTGGCATTGAACTCATTCTCTTCATGTCCTCATTTTTGACCAGTCCGAGCAAACTCCAAGCACCTAGGCATAGCAGTGCACGTGTTGAGTCGACTGATAAGCGAGAGTGAACATGTGACAAAAGCAGTCGACCACGGCTGAAGAGCCGCTCGACGTCGACAGAAGTTGGAGGGATGGAGAGATAGTCAAGGCCCATTTGTGCAAGCTGAGGATAAACAGCACGGCGGTCATGCCACCACTTGAGTGGATTGTCAGTCTTCTCGATGTCAGCAGCCAGGTAGCGGACAATCTCCGTATGCAGATCTCCTGCCTTTGGGGCAGCAAAAGCATCCATATTGTCGAATATATTTCCTGAGGGTGGCTTGGCTCGGCCAACCTGTTCATCACTGGCATCTGCTGGTTCCGCGTCCGAGGAATAGTGTTTACTGGCTGCATAGGAAAACTCGAATTCATTGCAAACGAGTGCCTCCGCAGTTTTGATCCACTCGGACTCCCAACCAGCATTCTTGAAGTAGGTCAACTTGTGTCAAGGATGCAAGATCATAGCGATTTGATATACCTCAGAACTGTCTGTGAGCGAATAGTATCTGTTGAGGGTTTGTTTTGCAAGCAACACAGCGGCACGGATCACGGGAGTGAAGTTCCGGTTCTGGAAATACGCTAAGAATTCCTTGTTGAGGACATCCATGGCAGGAATAACCGCCGCTAGGTTTGGTGCAGCACGAGAAAAGAAGAGCATTGCGTCTTTGAGAATCTGTGCCAGCGCAGAGTGAGCGAACAATTACATAATACAATGACGTGGCACACTGCACCTTCAATACGTGTCGCAGCTGGTCGAGCATCGACCATTCATTATTGCTCAGCTCAAACTTCCGCATCCCTCCCTCACGTCTCTGTGTCATTCGGTCAATCGCTTCCCTATGCTTCAACGCATACGCCAACATGTCCAAAGTCAAATTCCAACGAGTGGCGACGTCACGTGGCATCAGTGTTACCTTTGTCTGGAGCTCGGTCAAGATGGAATGCCAGGCTGGAAGATGGATAGTGGGTGACTTCGAGGTGGCATAGGCCAGTTTGCGAAGCTGGCAAATGGTTCAGAATGATTCGAGGTGAGTTCTTGTGTCCGTACCTTTGCTAATGCGAATTTGACCGGAAGGATACTTCTCTCCAAAGCACAGCGCTTCTCCTCGGTCATTTCTTCCACCTCATCTACCCACCCTTCCTCAGAGTCATCATCGCTGTTGTCATCGTTTCCATGGACAGCCAGATCGTCTTCGTCATTGTCGATTCTCAACGCCTGAAGTTCCTTCGCGTTCAAGCTCTCCCTGGTATCTTCTTCCATCATCTCGGTGCTATCACTCACTCCCTTTTTTTTCACGTTGAACTGGCGCAGGAGGGACTTGGCAACCAAATTGATGATATGGAGGAAGCAGCGCATATGTGCCGCTGATCCTCCAAAGCTGTCTATGAGTCGCGCCATCTCTTGGACCATCGCATCATTGTTCGAAGCGTTATCGCAGGTCACACCGAGAATCTAGGTACTGGCGATCAGATGATGATCAGTAGATAATCCAGTCCATTACTGCATGTCCGCATACCTTATCTGCTAACCCAAACTCGTTTAGCATTTTTGCAAAGACGGTTGCAAGTGTAAGGCCAGTATGTGACTAGATACAGGTGAGTACACAACGTTAGCAGTATTTAAAAAATTACTGACCTTTGCTACTTTGATTACATCCAGTGGGAAGGTCATTGGTGACCCCTCACGCTCCATATGCACGCAAAATGCCACAAACGACCGGTAGTTCAGTGACGTCCAAGCGTCCGTTGTAAAGCTAACCCTGCCCTTATATTCTTGTAGCATCTTGGCAATACGTTGCCATGTACGTGCAAACACAAACCGGACATCGCGCGAGATCATGGAGGGCGATGGAAGATAGTACTCTGGTCGGCCGGTCTTCATCAAGGAGCGGAACTTGTCATCGCTGATGATATCGAATGGGCGCACGTTCTCTGACACCCAATGGACTATTTCCATACTAACATTTTTTTAGCACCGGGCACCACCAAAAGGATAATAAGAGACCCACCGTGTCTCTTCGCGAGTATGCTGGCAGTGTGAGTAGGTTGGTTTCCCTTTCTTCCTTTCAAACATGGCCGTAATGGTACCATCCCGCAGGAATGTTCCAATTAGCTTGTCCTTTACCTTGTTGGCATTATTTGCCTGATCGGCGGACTGCAAGATATCTTTGCCCCATCCTTTGCATACTCGAACATGTTTGCATAAGTTGCTGGTCGAACGTGTGTCTTTCTTGTCCGTGTAACGACATATTTTGACCTTGCAGCCTCGAGCGGCACATCTGAACTCATGTACTTGCCGTCCATCAATGTCAACAACTGCGGATTGAGGATGAAAAAATACATAGACTGGGGAGATCCACTGTTCCATCAAGTGCTCAAGCTCGTCCACAGATTTGACTATCGGAGGTGAGTCTTCATGGCAGCCATTTGTGTTAGTGGCAACAGCTTCTGAGTCTTCATATAGGCTTTCCCCCTCCTCCTCTGTAGGTACTGTGACTTCGACAGTGCGGGACTTCTTGGCTGCCGAGGAACTACTCCCGGCGGCATTGTTTTTCTGTTTGCGAGACTTGCTCGGGTTGTCACTGGCAAGAGCTGCTTGAGCTTTCTCGCTGAGTTTCTGCTTGGCTGAATTCAGGAACTTGAGCTGTGCCATGCATAAAGGACTTGGAGGTGATGATTGGTGTGTCGAACTGTCAAGTTGGCACACAACCCAAGCAAAGCAAAAAAAAATACATGTTGTACTTGGGTGTCACCATGTCATGGAATATTTGCAATGACAATCTGAAACATTGAAATAAAATATATACACAGTTGATACCCTGATTGGGTGTCGAAAAACCCAGCCAGAAGTACGGGTTGGGGTACGGGTATCTGACCGGAGTACCCATACTCGTACTCAGTACATACCCGTACTCGAGACCCGGGCGGATATGTCATACCCATGCTATAGCCTACTTCCGAGAGACCAGTTGGAAGACAAACTGGTGATCTCATTTCTTTCTTTGAGGATCGAGCCACTCCTTCTGATTCATCTTTCAGTCACCCCCAGACATTGTCAATGCCACCAAACTGTAGCCACAGTCCGTTCTTCCCATACAGTCAGTCCACCCCCTACTTGAGTAGCACCACAGGTTATGGCTACACCACCACCGGCTATGGGATATCTACTGGATATGGTTCTCGCCCTTCGTCTCCAGAAAAGAGCAAGGCTGGTTTGACCATCTCTGTGTCTTCAGATGTATTGTTGTTGGTCTCTCTCTGGGCACCGCCCACCAGGGAACTAACAACCACAACCAGGAGTGGTACACAGCTCAGCCCAAGTGATTTTACAAGCATGTTTTCTAATACCTTTGCCAAAGCAAGGAACCCAACAGTTCATCTGCCATTTCACCAACCATTTCATCCTTGTGTAGACCCCAGACATCTCTCTACTCCCTTCTGTCTTCAGTTCACAACATCATCGCAGCATGGAAGGAACGCACACCAGCACTAAGGAAACCTCCCCAGTCATCTACTGAGTCATCCGTTTTGCCAATAGTTAAGCCGCAAAACATCTTTGGTCTTCGTAGACAAGCCTCATGGAACGATAGGGCCCAGCAATTCAACCCAGACAATACAGGTGCTGGTACCAACCCTCCAACAACCCCAAAGAGTGGCACCACCAATATCATTCCACCACCGTTCAATATAACTGAGTTGAGTGCTTACACACGAGACAGTTACAGTTGAGAGGTTCGTTGTGCTACTGCTATCTTGGATTGCTCCCAGTGGAGGCAGAGGTGTTGTGACATTGGATTTACTCAATTGTACTGAAGTCCACTCTGTGCCTTCTCCAAACCACCCCAGCACAAGAGAAGATGTATGATCCCTCCTAGGGAAGCCTTGGATTGTTCTGTCACAATGCCAAGCTGTTCGCAACCCAGCTCTCCTACAGGTTCCATCAGGACAATACTCTCTGCCACAAGTATTACTAGTGCCTTTGGTGCCAGATCTGGATCTGGATTGGTATCAACCATGTTTGTCCCGCCTTTGCATTCAATTCCCAGCTTGTCGGATCCACATATATTCTCGGACTCTTCCAGCACTGGCTCTCTGTCCCGCGTACCAGTGTTCCCTCCATACCACATGCATACTATGGATGACACGGCTGTTTCTTACCCACATCCCGGTGATCCATAGGTTATTGCACCAAGTCGAAGCAGTTCCTTGCATCACACCAGTTCACTGACTGATCTTAATGAGGAGTTTGCCTCCGCAGTCAGTCATGCATGGAATGCGAAGCTCAATCTCAGTTTTGGCTTCAGTCTCATTGGTCATGTACTTTTGGGCGATGGGCCGCCCGTGACCATGTCTAATGGCCCAAGGCTCCGAGTCGGTGGAGAAGTTCGTGTCACCCCACCCCCCTCTGGTAAAACCAAGGCACGTCCCTTGTCAAATATCTCGTGGCAACCACTTTTTCTCCACGAGTTTGAGGACCTCGTCGAGCAAGCCTTGCACAACCTCAATTCTATACCTTGTTGGACTCTTCTACCTCGTCATCTGACATGCACTGGACTACAACTGGTATTGTAATTAATGAGACGGCCTTTGAGTTCATGTCAGGTGGCTCCAACACAGCGGAAAAATGCAAGACGGAGACAGAGACAGACTTTGTCACAGCAGAAATATATGAATGCAAGGATGAAGAGCAGTCAGAGACACATTTCGAGACTGCATCTCTATGCAGGACGATCCTTTCTGAAGCAAGCATGCCGCATTGATTGGCTATTCAATTTAACCTCCCTGTTGAAATGGCAGCAACGCCTTCTTCCAAGATATCCACGGATGTTCCTTCATTACAGTCTCTAACATCAGATATCCTCCCAGTGTTGAACGAGCACTATTTGGTAGCTCGGAACGCTCATCATTATATAATAGCGACTTAGTATATAGTAGATTACATAATCCTTTGCTTGTCGTATATAATATTCAGACCC
>JBBPOS010000117.1:0-68843 GCA_038091575.1 Leccinum subgranulosum
TATTTTAGCTGTACATCGTCATTTACTCGCTACTCTCCTCTAGGCATTGAGTGAGTCCTGCACATGAGGTCTGCATATTTGCTCATCTGGAGAGGTCAGGCCAATGGCATTCCTCACTGATCTTGCGACGAATGCTACGGAGAATGACATCACGATCATCATATATTCTGGGAACGATGATTCACTTGTTCCACATTTTGGTTCTCAAAGTAAGTTCTTCCTTTGCTTTCCGATGGAGCAGCAGTTTGATGACTGAACATACAGTTGCCATCCAAGTATGACACTTTGCATGTCGCTTGCATTTCTGACTTCCCTCTTCGTAGAACACTACGTTTGGTGGCATACAGGGCTTTACTCGTAAACCATCGACACCGTGGTACAACAACGATAGCGAGTTTGCAGGCATTGTACATCAGGAACGCGGCTGGAAGTACGTCCTCGTTGCGCATGCTGGACATCTCCTCGCGTACAACAACCCTGTCTCTGTAAGGCACATTGCATCTTTGTCTCCGACTCGTCTAATCCTATCTGGCAGGGTCTCACGCTGGTCCGAGACTTCATCTTTGGCAATAACCAGACAGGATTGGTGACCAACTCGAGCTCGGGCGGGGTGAGTGTTGTTGGCGGAGAAGTGTCGTCCCTCGGGGACGAGATTATGACTGGGCAGGCGGCAATCTATTATGGGCAGGGAACGACAGCGTCGACATATTTCTTCCCCTCGGCGACTGTCTCAGCGTGGAACGCTTACATCGCTACTGCGACTGCGACCAGTGCAGCGAGCTCGTTGAGTGTGACGAGATCTTTGATGAACTGTCTTGGGGGCGCGCTGGTGATCCTGTTCGCCACGTTTGCGTTGTTTTAAGTAAGTTAGACATCAGGTTGGGTTGGGATGAGTTCTGTTACACGCTCAATTGTTTTTCTACTCTATTCTTGAGTATCGGCGGGCCCGCCAGAAATTGACTCAGGTTCTGTTTGTACATACATCCTTGGGTGCTTGTAAATTGTTTTTGGATTCTCCTATTGAAAAACAAGTTTGCATAACTACTATTACTGACTGTGTACATATGATCAACCAACCAACCAGCGTGACATCTCCGTAGTTCTTCAACTTGCTCAGTGGCAATGATTGACTTCAGCATCGTTGATGCCAATGGATATAGTAAGCCCATCAAATCATGTTCCGCCAATTTTGGTGTCCATTTCTGACATTCTCGTCAGTTGCCAATTAGGACCGGATGAGTTGATTCAGTGAGCTATTTCCCCCTGACAAAAATGAGGTTTTGTCCACAGTACCGATTAAACAATTTTGTGTTTCCCACGCCGGTTGATCTTCCTGGGCCATCTCCTAGACAGCCGGCGTTGCCCAAGTATGTAAGTACTTTCGAGCATGCCTCCTTAGCTTCAACGTTTCCGCAGTGATCATGAACACGACCTGTAATACGCACGCTGGGCCGTCCCTTACTTAGAACTGGCACCCCTGATGCGGCGAATGGTGGGCCTCATGCAGTGGTTCAAGTTGCCGCACTACGATTTCCTCGTCCGGTCTCGGAACACCTCGGAGATTCTTGCTTCATCACAGCTCTGTGAGCTTCAGACCCCATCCTTGTAACTCTGACCACGAGGATGGTGGATTCTTGCTCAGGGTTGTGATCACCCATTGGCATCCCTGGAATCGAGCGACGCATCAAGCATCCTAATATCAAGTAGTATCTAACAAAGAACCATATACCCCACCATGCCAGTTCCCCGCTTCAGATTACAACGGCATGTTGAAACGTTCATAAGCCAATGCGATTGGCTCCTGATTAATTACATGTGACAGTACAGTGCACGACACTGATACCCGAACCCAAGTACATGACAGCAGCCATCGGAGGCTGTGGACGTCACGAGGAGACATCTACTCCGAGTCTATCTATCAAGCGGCCGACGTCAGTGTCAAACGCACGTCAGTCAGGAAGATCAGGGACCGTTGTTTGATTGAAGGCATTGAACACGACTTGTCCCGCATCTGCATAATCTGATTGGCCAAGCTCAGCGGGAGCTGTCACTTGCAGGTATGCGTGAATTATCACTCCAAATTCAAATGGTATCGTTCAACGCAGTGTATAACACACTGCTACGCGCTGCATCAGGCTCCCACTGGCACGTAGTGAAAGAACGTTTCTGATCAGCATGAGGCAACTCGATTCTCACTAAGTAATTGTCGACGCTCCGGGTCGAGCCTGTCGATCAGGCACTGTCGGGTAAGCTGTCATGTAGTGTACAACTCGGTGGGTTATCATGTTTTTAAGGGGGAAATGAAATGAAACAATGAGACAATGACGGCTTTGATCAACGTCAACGTTTCGACGCATGAATCAATCACCTCACTCAAGATCGCTGACAGCGCTGAGGTGTCAGTGCGTCCAAGGAAAGAGAACTTTTCAACCGTCATCGTGAGCTCCCTAACTTAGCGTCATGATTTCTACGAGGAACAGCTGATACAGCAACGATTCTAGAATGACTGAACTTAAGTCCGATACGCCGCATCGATCGCACAGGGGACACCCAATCCACGACCCACACTATCGCCAACAATCTCAACTAGCCAGCTTCTTCCAGTCAACGGGTTTTTTTTTGTATCCGATGTTTGCGGGGAACAAAACACATACTGTACCGTCGGACGAGCGAATCCTGTGTTACTAGTAGTTACATATACCTACAAGGTATGTATGACATACATATGCCAAAAACTATACAAACTTCAGCTGGAATGTTATAACCAGTGAAATAGCGACACGGGCGAGACTCGGAGGTGGGTCACACAACGAGGGGAGTAAGATCGCTCCAAAGATGTGGACACTGGTGAGGGAGAAGATACGTGGGAAGACAGAGTGATCATGATCATGATCACGTCTGCAAAAGAGAGAGATAAGAGGTGAAACTAAATATGGATTCCATTAAGAGGAAGAGGGCACGGGGAGAGTGAAAAGAAAATAGATGATCGTATCTAGATCCATTGCCAAAATGAGCAACTGAAGAAAAGCAGAGGGAAAAAAGGATTGATCAGCAGTTGAAGACGAAACAGCGAATATGTAGTCAGTTGACCCCTTGATGCTGTACATGCGAACAGATCGGACAGGAAAAACGACGTGCAATGTGATCATGAGCAGAGAGACGTGAAAATGTAAACAGCATGAACAGCGAGGAATAGAACTGGCGATAACATTGCTTCGACAAAAATGTCCATAGTGGAATTGGCTGAGGTATCGTTCCAGTCAAGGAAAAGAAACCTGTGCCGGCAGCAAAAAGGAACGATTAGTTGCCGGTGAAAGTGGAAGATCCAGTGTTCCTACCGATTTGAATCTCGCTAGGTGAAATAAAAGATAGGGCAGATGCTACAAGAGTTTGGACTGCTTGAGGTGTCTTCGGACCACCATGTCTCGCACTGCAATGGAATCAGTAGGCAATCTCAATTCCGATGTGTAAGGGAATGGCTCACCGCTTGCGAGGATGCCGGCCGTGGTAGTGGTGTCCTGAGAAAGATCTGAGCTGAGCTCATAGCAATCGTCGCAAGGAATTCCCTACCGTGACAGAAGTACAAAAACCATAGAACTTTCGTGGCAGAGGAGAGTACTCTCGGTGGATAGCACTGAACTTGCTCCTAAAGTCTGAGGTACTCAATCAGTGGTACCCAGGTACACCCAGTTAATGAATTGAATAGACGAACATTTTGAGGCTGTTTCTATGTCATTTGGACGGTCACCATAGCTGCGAACATATTTGGATAGCCTGATGCCCGAGTCGAGCTTGCTTTCGAGAATGTCGCATTTGTTAAGGAAAAGGACCAGGTCAACGTTGGCCAAGAGTTTATTTGAACAAACAGCTTTCCATAGCAACACGCTGTCCTCCTGAACCGCTGTTTAGAATTACGTGCTTCTCAAGTCAGCGAACGGATGTCCTCACTAGTCTGTTCACACTTCGGTCTTCTGCAAGAACTTGGTCGAATCCGGATATAGGGGCAAGGAATATGATGGCGTCCACTAAAGCAGCGTCGCGATCAGACAGATACGAATGACGTCAGGATAAAGATGCGAACCATCATCAAAAAAAGGTACCCATGTGGCTGAGAAAGAGGATGAGTGAGAGTGACGAGACAAGATCTAGATATCGCACCTCTCTAGAGCAGGAGGGTCTTTAGATAGAGGTATTGATATGATCGCGAGACACACACCTGCGACCGAGAACCGCCGACGTCGACTATTCTCCACTCAGTACCTTGTTCGCGTCCGGCTGCAGCCTCCATTTCACATCGGTATTCGGAAACGCCAACGGTTTTCAGACGAGCTCGCAGAACGTCGTCTATCACAAGATAAAAATGTGGATGACGGACTGAAGTGAGCTTACTTACCATCGGAAGGGATATAATGGAGTGCCGTGACGCGATCCACGTCGTTCAAGAAACTGAAAAAGACGTCGGCATGAACGCGTCGCAGAATAGGTGTATTTAGATATTACAATCCTGGAAGTTCTTCCAACCTTATCTTGCGTCTTCGAAGCACCTCGCGGACAAATCTGTTGCTCCAGAGTGCCATGATATCATCACTGCAGCCATGTAGGACTTCTTGAGCCTCGTCGCGCGTTGACATTCCGGTATTTCCTAGTGACGTTGGTCGACCCTCTCTGCGAGAACTTTTGGCTAGGGCGCCTTTCCAGGTAGCGCCCGGGCGAACGAACACCTCCTGTGTCCGCCATGGGCGCTCAACACTCGAGCGGCGTCGTGATGGGTATCCACTGAAACTGGCGCCTCCAGCAAAGGATGCGATATCGTCTTCGCCTGGCGGGACAAGCTTTGCGATGAGAAGCGCTTCGATATGTCGAAGTGGTGTGAGACGCATCCGGAGCAGGTCTATTTCGTGGGGTACGTGTGGAGTATCTTCATCGCTGTCCTCTCCTGCGCTGTCAACGGGGGGTAATCGTACGCTTGCGAGGGCGTCCATGATTGTGCGGACAGAACGGACGACATTGAGTTGTATGACGCTGCGCCATAGGATACGCTCTTCACGAAACGCGGACGGGGTGTATAGTCGCTGGAAATCTGGTGGGAAGGGGTCAGCTGGGAAAAGGGTTTGCTGCTGGTTCGTGACTGACGTCTGAGGGTGGTAGATTTGCCTGGCGGATCATGGACAATCGGTCAGGGCGGGTGAAGGCGAGACGAGGAGAGAGCGAGGAGTACATGCCTGACTCGCTCTGTCCTAGAAGGAGGAGCCTGACGACGCTCTTCTTCCTTTGCTGCTGGCGTTCTGCTTTGATAGACTCGTCAATCTGAAAGCTTATTCTTCTGGCCTCGGCCTCCTGGGCAAGTCGAATAAGGCGGTCCTCTTCAGTCTCGTTTGGGGGTGGCTTGAGGAGCTCGTCCAAGGGGTCATACTCTACTAGCTGTGGTTTGTTCCCTGAGGGCATGGTGGTGGCAGGACAGGAGGGGAGTCAATGTAGGCAAGGGTCAGGCACGCACTCATTTAAGTGCCGTCGCAAGCCTTGGCAACGTTCCGAAATCAGAATCTCAGCCGAGTCAACTCTTTTGCCTTCTCTTACAAGACTCTCCGGATCAGCTCGTGTCTACCAGTCGCATTATAATTTTTGTGGGCCCACAGTAAGCGAGTTGGTACTTTGCATACCCAAGCTCCACCACGAATTTCTCCGTGCCTGACATGAAGCTGAATATAGATCGCTTTCCCCAAATGCGAGGCAAAATATTTAAGGCACAACCTGATGTTGCCTCATGCCACGGGCAAGTTAACGCGTGATCACGCCCGGGCGTTTTTGGCTCAGCGGGCATGTTTGATCAACTTGAAGTTGAGCCTTTCCTCCAACCGCTGCCAGTGGCCCTGGAGACCCGGTCCTGACCGCATATCACCAATCCCTGAGAAGTGGATAGTCAACGACCTTTCCCTCTCGTTGAGCCATTCCAAGGCACTTGTTTCAAACTACTGCAATCTCGGCCATCTCCACCTATCGTTTCTGAATGGAGACAGCATATTCAACGCCACACGCAGTTGCCCAAGCTTATCGGGGATAATTACACGCGGATTGGTGTTTCAGGTCGTCTCGGACAACGCGTCCAAAACCGTCCACCTCGATCTAACAGCTATGATGAGTTCCGCAGTGCGAGTTCCCGCGGGCGCTTTAGGTAGGATCCAGGAACGATATTGCGAGTATTTCTCATTTCATTATCTGACGGGCCGCCGTCAATACATGGTGCGTCCAATTATTTATATTTAATGCACACAGGGCCTCATAAACATCCGTGCCAGTGGTGCAAACGCAGATTGCATATTTCCGTGACAAGAACGACCGATCTTGCCGCGATGATAAGACCGCCCCGGCGGCGGCGGAAGCGCGGGTCACTTTGGGAGCCGCCATCAAACATGGTCTCCCGGCCCCTGCGGACACTATCAGGGATCAACAGGTACACAAGCATGACTCGGAATGCATGATGGTGTGTGCCATGTCAACTGAACATCCATAATTGGGCCACATAACCATTTCCAACAGGGCAGCCTCTACCAGAAGAAGTACCCGGTCCATCTGGTGTCGAGCGATCTCCCTCCTTCATCCCCTTTTACGACCTCACCTTAGTCGAGGACGAACCGTGGGGTGATATCCAGAGCAATCAATATTGATGCACCCTCCAATGGAACAATGGAACACATCACTCCGTGAATTCCGATTCCTTGTGATGAACGAGTTCCTGATTCCAACAATTGACGGATGATCAACATTCTCCGGTGTTCCGCGTGTTAGATTATTCAGATCACGCCGGGCGCCCGGCCATCTTACGCCTACTAGCATAATTAAGCGGAGGGTCAAGGTCAACATTCTCTCATTGCGTTCTCTCACTCGGTTTTACATGACAAAATCTCATTACTGCCGCAGAAGGCCTTGCTTTGGCCTCGTTTCAAGCTCACTAATTGGTGGGAACGGCAATGTCAAAATACAGAGGCACCGGTCTTGCAAGCGAAACAACAGGAACTTCACATACTTATGTTTGCACACAAATCAAGGATGTTATCGCTATTATGATAAGCCGGCTTTGCCACCTTCTTTGTTCAGATATGTAGGTTTCCCGTGTGAATTATCTCACACTAGCTCTTGTGCTTTTATCGTTTTCTTCACCCTGGTGCTTCCGGTAGATTGTCAACGAGGCCCACATTCCCGTGTTTTTGGCATCTTTTTACACATCGGTCATCCTGACTTTACAAATATCGTGCAGCCAAGCTACTGGAGCTGATTCACTGCGGTGTTAGTACGGCCACGATCTTGAGTACTGTCGTATCATGAGAGCCTGGTGGTTTTCCATGAGACTAGGAGTCGTGGCGAGTGCAGTGTCAGGGGGTCGCTTCAACGCCGAGCGAATATTTCCGAACCCATTGACTTGTCGGAGAAAAGTTTTTGTGCCGAGGTTCTCTGTGATCCACTGACCGACCAACAAATTTTGTCTCAATGTCGGACTCTGAGCTTGATCGGGCATCTTTATCTACCTCTGCCAGTTCGTCTTCCACGAACTCAACATCTCCTCCATCCACGCCGCCTAACCTGCATCAGAATACTACCGACCCCTCTGCACGATGGCTCGTTCAAAAGTTTGGAGGTACCAGCATTGGCAAGTTTGCAGTCCAGATCGCAAAAGACGTCGTCTCGTACGCTCCACACACGTTTCTGTCCGTACGGCAACCAGCCAATCAGTTGCGCTAGGAACTACATCGATCAACACAAAGTCGCCGTCGTGTGCTCTGCACGCTCAGGATCCACCAAAGACCTTGGCACGACGAATCTGTTACTCAAGGCCGCTGGCGAGGCCAAACAACGGCCGTCTTGCAAAACACCCAGTAGATCTGGAACGATGACACCTGTGACGAACGGTGTGGCTGGGCGCCCTTTCGAGGCCTCGTCCCCTCGAACGCGCAGCTCGTCCCCAACTTCGATCGCCTTCTCGTTCACACCGCTGAATTCTTCTCACTCTGGACAAGGCATGCCCGAGTTTAGCGCTACCGTCGACATCATCCGCTCCGAACACTTGGAAGCAGCCAAGGCCTCCATCGAGACTCCAGAGATTCTACAAGACATCGAAGCTGAGATCCATCGCGATTGCGATTGGCTTCATGCGTTCCTATTTGCAGCACAAGTGAGATTGTTTGCACACGCATGTTGTCGTTCAGGTCTCACGGTTCACGTTTATATCTGCACAGGTGATTGACGAAGTGTCTCCTCGATCTCGGGACAGCATCATCGGTTTTGGAGAGCGTCTAGCATGCAAGCTCATGGCGGCCATCCTGCGGGATCAGGTTGGTTATCCTCGGTATCGACGACTATAATTAGTCCAATCAGTGAATCCGTCTTCTGTAGGGTGTTGATGCCGAATATGTCCCGTTGGAGGACATCGTGCCCTCGTCCGATGACGGTGATCGCGCCGTCGAGGGATCTCTGGATCAGTCCTTTTACGATACTGTCGCTTCCGCAGTCGGGGAACGCATCAAAGCGTGCGCCCCGAGGGTCCCTGTCGTCACTGGTGTGTATTCGCTGTACTTTCCATGAGTATATCCCACGAATCCCGTCCACCGCAGGCTTCTTCGGCCCAGTTCCTGGATCATTGTTGCGCCAGGTCGGGAGGGGCTATACGGACCTGCTCTCGGCGTTGCTCGCCGTGGGCCTAGAGGCGTCCGAACTCCAGATATGGAAAGAAGTCGATGGCATATTCACCGCCGATCCACGAAAAGTGCCTACGGCACGTCTTATACCCATCATATCACCCGATGAGGCAGCCGAACTGACTTATTACGGGAGCGAAGTCGTTCATCCGTTTACCATGGAGCAGGTTCGTTGTACAAATTCACCTTTCCCTGGCTAATCATTGTCTTAACCATGGTTACTTCTTCCCCAGGTCATCCGACGAAAGATACCTATTAGGATAAAGAACGTGGTGAACCCCGGCGGCGGAGGAACGGTCATCCACCCTGACCCGGATGAAGTAGTTTCCGGCGAGGCTGACCCCGATACGCCTTCCGGAGCGACCACAATGACAAGGACCCTTTCCTACGTTGAATCCCCTGAAAACGTACAGCAGAGCAAGCGACTCCCTACGGCGGTGACGATCAAGGAGCGCATCGTTGTCCTCAACGTGAACTCAAACAGGAAGAGCGTCTCGCACGGTTTCCTGGCACGCATCTTTGGCACGCTCGACCGGTTCGGTGTCGTCGTCGACTTGATCAGCACGAGCGAAGTACACGTGAGTATGGCGATCGAGGATAATCTAGCAAAGAAGATCATGAACCGGTTGGTCGCTGAGCTTCAGAAAAGCGGATCGGTGAGCTCGGTGCTTCCTCTTTCGACGGGCGACCTGAACGACGGACCACACCCAAAACAGGTCTCTATCCACGGAGAGATGGCTATTCTCTCGCTGGTCGGGAAGCAGATGTGCAACCTGGTGGGCATGTCTGGGAGGATGTTCCAGACGCTCGCACAGGGAAACGTGAACATCGAGATGATTAGTCAGGGAGCGAGCGAGATCAATATCTCGTGTGTCATACGGGCGCGGGACGCCGTCAAGGCGCTCAACTTGATCCATCAGAGCTGTCTGCAGGTCAGGCCGGAGAGTATTCGTGGACGAGGTATGTTGTGGTTCTTTTTCTTGATGGGTTTTGTTTTTCATTGGCTATCGTGACTACTAATGTGCTGCGATTACAGTTGGCCCGTGGCTCTTTTAGAGAGGCACAGAAACCAAAAGGGAACTTGAATATGTCCCACATCTGATTTATAATTTTCTTATCTTGCATTGATATTCGAGGACGCTCGGGGACGAGTGCGCGAATCTACTGGGCTGTTATTTGATGTACCTGCAATACGCTTTCTGAGAGTTGGCATTTTGTATTATAATAAAGGCGAGAGCGTTTAGAATGCTCAGATGGGCCAAGGGTCGTCGATGGCCTTGTCTACTGACCACATTCGTCTTGATCCTCATCATCAATGTCGTCTCTCGGGGTGAAATGGTAATATTGTCTCTGCTGATGCCCATGCGCCTGCATTTGCGTGAAACTTCTTAGTCTGCGAATCAGAGTGGTATAACCCAGAGTGTACTCCGATGACCGTTGACGCTGAAACGCTCGCGATTTCCTCGGCTGTGTAGTTACTTGGGATCCACATCTCGACTTGGCCCAGGCTACCTGCTGAGGTGGAGAGGACGCACTGCCAACAAATAAGTTGAATGAGGGCTGTGCGGCCCATCTAGAATGAAACTTTCGGTGAACAAAATCCAGCGCTATACCCGGCAACTCGGGGGCCCGTCCGGGCCGGAGAGCCTCTCAAGCTCAGCACTGCCACTTGTAACAACTTCAAGTTGCCAGTGACTCCGAGTCGGAACACCGCTCCTCCCAGCGCAAGAATGTCATCTTCCAGTGGAATTCACATGCGGTCTTCACGCATCATGATTAGCTCCTTCCAGTTATTTTAATACAGTATAGGTATCCGAGGCAGTGGGCTTGTTAATTCTCCGAGTCCTCGACAGACAACCAGGTACTAGTATCCAAGTTCTAACCTTTGACTTCTCCTCGCCTTTCTTCTAATTTGCTCCATCCTACTCCATTGACATCCAGACCGAATATTTTTACTCATCGATCCTCTGGCTCTCCACTGACGTTCACGACTAGTATCTTCGCATGCCGCCCATTTAGCTCACTTGTCTTTCCTACTTCTCCTCAAGCGTCTTCAAGGCGTGTTCGTGCTGTTTTTCCATGGTGAACTGGTCAGCAAAGGTTTGATTGATTTGTAAATGAGGTTGAACTTGAAGTATGCATGTTCGGCATGCACCATCATCTTCCACGAAGTGAATCCCAGTGGCACACCGTCCAGTGGATTCTCGTCTGAAGTTGGGGACGTAGATATTAATATTTCACAATATAATGCATGTGTCGTTCTCGAGAAAAAGGTTGGTATCTTCTCCCTCTTCTACAGTGCAACAAACAACGGTCTGAACGTCCTTCGCTTCATCACCAGGGATGAGCATTTGCATTTCTTGCCAAACTTCTGGAAATGTACCCATGCTGCACAAGGTCTCGGTATGTACACCTCGATCAGTTCATTCCGATTGTCATCGTCTCAATCTGGCGACCAATAATCGTCCTCGTCTAGCCCTCTATCAAACTGAGGACGACGTCCTGCCACTCGCGCACGGACACGGCAAAGGTTTATCATACGTTCAACCCCGATTTTCTCACTTGTTCTCATATGTTTCAGTGGAATCCAGCGGGGCATCTAATTCCGGGTTATCGTGCACGGATACCCACATTCTCATATTACTTTCGCTCAGGCTCGCCTTATCTCGTTCTACTCGCCACGTGTCATACCGCAAACTCCAGAACGTCATTACTGTCTCTCCGAGGGAATCGGCTTTGACTTGTAGATAACACCCGGGGTTGCATCTCAATAATTGTCTAGCAGGGCGTCGCCTCATTGTCGTCTGTTCGTGGAGCAAGCGAAGCTCTTCGCAAAATGCCCCCCTACTAGTGAGATATGGTTTGTTATCACTTCAGAGAAGACATGCCACGTCACCCACATTTCGGCCCACCCCCGCGCACAATTGGCACCATCTGGTCTTCCGCTCCACCACAGTTTGCAGGCACATCATATGGCATAAACATTGAACGCGAAGTAAGTATTACATGCGAGATCACCTCGCTGGCGAATCGCAGTACCGCGTGACTGCAGGTGTGGACGTTTCGCGTTTCGCGGAGGTGACGATAGGGATAAAACAGGGGACACAAAGAGCGGGTGCATGACGACGACCACCAGACTTTACATGAGGTGAAAGCTAGAATCTTCCGGTGATCCTGGAAGAATTCCACGTGATCTGGGCGGGTTTATGCTAGGTCACCACCTTCCTCGGTTGATCTATTCCCGATGCATGATCATTTCATCTGCTTTCATACCCCGACTAAAACTAAAACATCAGCCTCGACTCTCAGTCCTGGGTTTGCTTTTATCTGCGTGCCGTCTTTACCACTCGTTACTGTACCAGCAAATCACTGTAAAAGCCCATTCATTCACTAACTTTGGAAACCGTCACTTCAAAAGTGCGGGTACAGGTCAAGAAAGATGTAATGAAACAGTCGCCCCAATCTCTACACGCTGAATACTGAACATCGACCGTATTCATGCTCGCCATCAGCTCACTCAACGGTATTTCTTCCCTGATCTGAACCTTGATAAAGCTATCTGTCGCGACCCGTCTGTACTGCCCACGTTTGTGTGGGGCAAGCAACAGTGCCCCAAAAGGCTGCCGAAGCCGGACGAGGAGACGCAGTGCACGCACGTCGAGACCAAACAGCGGATCGTCCCCCGAGAAATCCTCATTGAGCAGACATGTGATCCACGGATGAACGAGAATGAGACGTTGCGTCCCGAGCGAGTCGTCTTTGATCTCGATGCGGACCTCTCCTACAATCGGTGACGTAGCACGATAAGCGTGAAGGCTCGAGTCAGATTCGGGGGCCGGGAGTGAGGCGAGGTCAGTGAGGCGGAAAACAAGTCCAGGGAGTCGAAGTCGACCAGAAACAAGGGATAGCGATGGGAGATCAAGGAGTCGCTCATAAAGTGTAACGATCGGAGAGCGACCTGGAAAGGACAATTCCAGGTTCGTAATCATCCGAGTCATCTCAGCGGTCTCGATGGCCTGCGGAACATGCGGGGGCAAAATCTGATCGTATACAGAGAGATCGGAGGGGAGGTAGCTGTTGTTACTGTCCGACATTCCAGTCCAGGCGAGAATGGTGACATTGTCTGAACGCATGAGAACGTGCTCCAACAGTCGACTGACGGCTTGGTTACCTTCGCCGTATATAACAGGGAGAGTGATGCCGAAGATTCCAAACAGCGAGTACGCGATGTCCTCTTCCCGAGTTGTTTGACGTTTTGAAGCTAGATATAGCTTCTCGCGTACCCTGTCTAGCCCAGGATGGATCATGGCGAGCTTCTCTGTGGCGAACTTTGTCGCCTGCTCCATCTCCGAGAGAATAATGGGGGATTCCTTGTGGTTGAGGATGTCCAGACCGAGGTATGGCTTCCAATCCTCTGTGTAAAATTGAATTACCCTCGAAGCAACGTACTCCTGGTACGTCCATCCGCGAGTGTTCCAGATACTTTTGCACAGATCCCCTTCTTGCTGCGACTCCGAGAGCACACCGAGGAGATGAACGATCGTGAACGCTGCGCGACGGTACCACCGAAACATGGCGACGACAGATTCTTGTTGTACTCCTTCGTCGGCCTGATTAACGCAACACGTACCGCTCCAAGCCCACCGGAAATGGCGAGACTGGACCAGTCTGCAGAAATTGATGAGTTTGTCGGTCGTGATGGATGCCGGAAGTTCATAAATTGAGATATCCTCGACCATCTGGAATGTGGGCTCGGCAGGCTGCCATTTGTGCGAAAACATGACATATCGATAAAAGTTCTCCACCTCTTCCTTGATGCGTGCATGGTCCAACCGATCATAAGTAGTCATCGTAGACCGGAGTTGGTCGAAGATCGGGAGTTCTTCGAACGCTTCTGCCTGCCGTGTTTTATCGTACAGAAATCCGGTCGTGATGTTGATGAGCACGCTGGGTATCTCGCGGATGGTCTGATCGACGACATTTTGGATCAATGGAGTTATGTCAAGATATCGATTCCGAAGTTCTGACACCAAAGGACATCAATACATGTTTTGTGCGATATGGATATGGATCCAAGGGCTCACTGCACACTTCTGAGTCAGATGAATTCTTCATTGTTGACAACATCGTCTTGAACGCGCTGAATGCTTCCCTGTAGCGAACCATGTTATGCAATAAAGCATGCTTCTTCTTGTAGCCATTGTAGTTCGATGGCTCGTGTTCAATAATCTAATGGCATCGTTACCATCGCCAACTACGTGCACGTGCAAGCGAGTTAATACCTTGGTAGTATTCATCAGTTCCTCCTCCAACAAACCTGCTCGAGCCTCACAACATTTGATAATGATCCCATTGATGTTTGGTGGCTCGAGAGAGAGTATGCTCGAGTAATGGCTGACGGCCGTGGCATGGTCCTTGGAAATCATTGCTTCGTTGCCCTGCTTCTCGCTCTTTTCGATAAAACGACATCGAAAATCTGGCCAAAGACGTCAGATTGCTCTTCCTGCCGTTAATCCGATTGCTCACCGAGTTGCCACTGCGCCTGTTCATCTGAAGCGTAAGTCTCCTTCGATAGCTCATTCCTGATTTTCTGAAAGCATTCGATCGCATCTGTGACACGATCGTCGTCTTCGAGAACATCACAGATCTCTCGATATACGCGGAACCTTGAAAGCTTGAACTAAATGGAATGAGGATTATCATGAGGCTATAAACTACATCAAAGCCATACCTCGGTCGCGGTGCGCAATGCCTCACTCGCCGAGTGACGAATCAGGATGATTCTCACCCATCCTGTCATCACAGCTTTCGGAGGCAAGGGAGTAAGGGACAATAAAGCAGAGTAAGCTCGAAGTGCATTATCGTATTCCTTGGTGTGTGATGCTTCGTCTCCAATGGCCTGAAGCTCTGATATGCATCGGTCCGTGAATTCTGAGGGCCGGGACTGAATCCGCTAAACTACAAGATGACACAGGAACTCACCTTCGAGCCAATTCACGATTAACGCATCCTGCTTCAAATCCTCGTTCATAGAGTTGATGATATCGAGAAGATGATGTGCAGCATCATATATGCGACCGCGAGCATACAAGGTCTCACATTGATGCTTCTTTTCGTGCACGCGCCGAGCGCTTTGGGACGTGGCAAGCTGGTTGCCGAGTTCTTGTATGGTTCGCTCCAGATCATCCAATTTTCGTGCTATGCATAGAAAATGAGTCGAAGAGTCGAAAGTTGGAATGATAATAAATGCACCGGAAATCGATTTCTGGGCAGCAAGGTCTGCACGCAGCGATTGGACGGTCTCGAGGAGTTGTTTGGCTGCGATTTGGCAAGCAACTGTCAACGATGTAAGATCAGACGTGGACTGAACGTACCGCAGTTTTCCTCTTGAGAACTAAGAGACTGGATGGTGTGCCTGCGGCTTTCATTTTCTTCTTCGTTGGCCGTAGCAAGTTGGTCATGGGATCCTTGAACAGATTTCTCTGGATCTGCTATAGTCTCGTCCAATTTATTCTCTGCGTATTGAGAAGTGACTATCAACAAGGTGTGAATGAGGACAGAGAAAACGCACTTGTGGTATCATCTTGTGCTTGAATGGCGGATAAAGCAAGCAGCTTGGCTTGCAATTGCCGAATATTTTCTTCAAGACTTGTAGTGCTCGTTACTGACAGAAATGAATAATACTACAGAGTCAGCTGGTTGATGGACACACCTTGACTCGGACGTGTATTCGCAACATCTAGGGGTTCCACCGCGTCTCCGAGGTCAACCTTTTCTGGCCTTGAGCGGCGTGGTTCTGGCGTCAACAAAGTCTGCTCGAGTTGAAACGTATCCGGAAGTGATATTTGATAGACGTTGTGAAACTCACGTTGTCATGAGAGTGTGAGGGAAGGATATCCAAAAGGTGTCGAAGGATGATTCTCTTCTCTGGAGCGGCCACGATATCGTAGTTTGCTGAGATTGCCATGGGCGCGATATAACAGGAGCGAGGCAATGTGACTGCCGCAAGGTGTTCGTGGGTTGCGGCGTCCCAGAGTGAGAACGACAAATTAGCGGAAACTGCGATGAACCTGTCGTTGGGTCCCAATGCTATATAATGTGCACCGCCGAATTGACTGAAGCAAATGTTCCATTTTGAGATTGTTGTCCAGGTGGACGTGTCGAGACAGTGAATTTCTCCCTTACTAGACAAGACGAGTAGTTGTCTGCCATCGTTCGTCCAGGCGAGGGTTCCGTTCTTTCCCTGGTTTATGTTAATTGGAAATTTGTCAACGAGTCGGCCTGAACTGTCATAGATTCGAACAGCCTTGCGTTCGTAGGTGGCAGTTGCGATAAATCGTCCGTCGGGTGAGAACTTGGCCCCGACCACTGTATTGTCGTGTTTGAATGGGCCCAGTAGACGTTCCCCAGTTGAAAATGACCAAACACAGAGCGTGCTGTCCCTTGATCCAGTCGCGATTCTTGTCGTGTCCGGTGAGATGTCCACTGCTGTCACCCACGTGACCCACCAATCGCTGTGCGCTTTGATCTCGGTCACCATTTCGTGGTCTGTTGTGCTCCATACCGTCACACGGCCATCCTCTGCTCCAGCCACGACCCACTTTCCGTCCTGTGAGACTGCAAGGTCTCGAATGGTACTTCCTGCGTCCATTGGCCTGCCCACTTCCTTGCCATCCGCTACTCTCCATCGTCGGATTTTTTCTTCCTCTCCTGCGCTCACGAAATGCTTCCCGTCGGGGAAAAACTTGACCGCCCATATGTGATCTTGAATATCGATCTCGATCCGGTTCGTGCCAACGATATTGGACGTCATAATCTTGTCGCCCGTTTCCCGAGATTCCATTGTATTTTCGGTAGTCTTAGGTTTATCGTTGTTGCTCGTCGATCCACCCGCCGCCTGCTGTTCGCGTGGGCCCGGGCTTTCCACCCCATTTGGTCCTTTCTCTCTTGTCAGTTCCCCAGTATACCAATCATCTTGCCCACTATGTCCCACTCACCTTTCTTCTTCGGGCGCAACTTGGAAAATATACTTGGTAGGCTAGGTTTGAGCATGGTGATGGTGCAAGGAGAATTCACGATCGTTTCTCTTCGGCCCGGGTGCCTCATTATATCACCTGACAATACGTTTGTTCTCTCACACATTTACCCCGGGGCCCGTGTCCTGGACTGTTTTTATCTGCATCCGCCTCTACTAATTGTTGTCGTACACTCGACGAAGCAAGTCGCCGTCAAATCCAACTTTGGAATTCGTTCTCTCCGTTACTGGTTTCCTTCCATGCTTCGGGGCCACTACTTCACTGCGTTTGTCAGGAACATCGTCTCATCTCATCAAGAGAAAACGGACACCATGCAGTCCGGAGAGGATGCGGTAAGCAGTAAAGACGAGAAACTGAGGCTAATGAGGTTGATCACGCATAGCCTGCAAAGCTTGACAGGAATCATAGCAGAGGACGGAAGAAAGTTGACCGAGAGGTGGTACCCGACCTCTGTTGTGGATGAATGTACGAGATCTTTCTCGGGAATTTGGTGATCTTGCATTACTGACGACAGTTCTACGAAGACAGACGAGCAACACGAGCGAGAGGCTCCACTTCCTCTTTTGCCTCCACTACACTGGCATCGCTCGTTTCGCCTCGCACCGCCTGCCACGTTCTGGGGTCTTCATTTCCTATTCCGGCTCGCAACTCACCGGAGCACGCGATCCCGATCGTTGACAGGCCACGCGCCTGCGAGGTGTTCCCAGGTGGTCGCACCCACGTTCATGGCATACCCGGCAGGTCGGATCCCGGGCCGGAGAGCCCTCCTGCCTACCTGGGCTCACTAGTACTGCCTCCCTCCCAGCAGGTGGAGCGATGTCCAAAGATGATCTAACAAGGAATACATGCGACCAGTTGTACAGTTGTGCAAAGCAATTCTCCTATTTCACCTTCGCTTGATTGATAAGCTGCTTTTTGCAGTGGGGCTCGTGGATCAACACAGCCGAAGCATTTTGCCCTCGTTAACATCTACCCATACTTAAACGGCTCACATCACCGCTCGCAGTGGATGATTTTCAGCTTGTCTCCGCAACTGCCATCCTGAAAAAGCGGTGGAGCTCCTAGAGCAGGGACGTGGTGTCTTTTGGAACCAGATTATGCGCCTTCGCTCTCCGCCAGACGATGCCATTGCATCCGACCCTATAGGAAAGATTCTGGCAGATGAATTTGCGCGACTATCGACGCTTATTCGGGATATGACCCACTCACATGGACCTGATCAGTACAATCAGCTGTGTCATCTCGATTTCGAAATGCAAGGAATAGTGCATTTCCTCCTTCCATCCCTCTTCTCAGATATACGAGGCGCAGCCAGTATGCCTGCGATGCACTCGTCGTCTTCATTGACCGGGATCCAGTTCATATTCCGCTGCAGGTCACTACAAGCCGTGTACGAGATGTCTCGTCGGAGGTCCGATCCTTGACTTTGCACGCGAAGACAATGGATATGAGGAAAGATCTTGGTTACATTCTGCGAGAACTCTGGGATGATGTCGTCCTCCCAGTCGTTGAATTCTCTCCAGACAACGCTTCCGTCTCTGTCGCGCATCTGCCACTGGTGGTGCCCGACTGCCGAGTTTCTCTCTTATCGTTTCACGCTGCTAGCCCGCACCGAAGCATTTTTCTTGTCTCGGTCAGGCGAGTGCCAGTGGTGCGAGCAAGCTTGTTTCGGTAGGCAGCGAACTCGCAATAGTCGGTTAACATATCGGGAGTCTGACCACGCTCACACGCGTCAAGGAACCAGAATCCTGTATCCTGCGAGTCTTTGAGGAGCTCTTCAAGAACGAATGGATTCATCTTGCATATCATAGCTAACCGGCAGAACCCGTCTGATTCAGCGTTCGCTCTTCACACGACGGACACTTTACCATCCAACACATCATGAGGTGTGAGTTGGAGAACACCGAATTCGCATACCTCTCTGCATGCCATACCACCGTTGGTGACGAGGAGAGCCCAGACAAAGTTATACATTTAGCCTATCGGTGATGCAGTTTGCCGGGTTCCTATCGGGCACGCGTCAAGGAACCAGAATCCTGTATCCTGCGAGTCTCTGAGGAGCTCTTCAAGAACGAATGGATTCATCAAGAACGAATGGATTCATCTTGCATATCATAGCTAACCGGCAGAACCCGTCTGATTCAGCGTTCGCTCTTCACACGACGGACACTTTACCATCCAACACATCATGAGGTGTGAGTTGGAGAACGCCGAATTCGCATACCTCTCTGCATGCCATACCACCGTTGGTGACGAGGAGAGCCCAGACGAAGTTATACATTTAGCCTATCGGTGATGCAGTTTGCCGGGTTCCTATCGGGACGATATGGGCCGTAATAGACGACGCGGAATAAGATCACGTCGACATTTTACGAGAACATGATCAGCGAGTCTGGTACTAGGACTATACACATGCGGCCCTTGCGCTCAGTGAACAAGACTACGAACAGTCTGGCATACGGATTCTCTACGTACATATCGGTTTATAAATTGTAAGATCTACTCGTGTGCACTGTCTTGTTTTGCTTTTGGATGGACTATTCGCTAATTCATGAGGGTACTAAGTGACGGTAATTTAGGAGCGCTATCGACCACATTTACTCATATGATACGCACATAGGCCACATAAGTACCCGCGAAAACTCTTGTCAGGGAGCCTCATCGCTCCCTCGACTGCTGCCAAACTTATTGGGTGAACTATGACTGGGTTATCAGACAGAGGGAGTCATCAGGAAGCAGTGGCCTCGCACAAGGTATGTCACGGTGCGCAATCCTCCCCGAAAGTGGATTGTGAATCGTGATAGACCATAGGGAGAAGTCTCTTATCGGATAACCCATGCGCGCGGCATTTCTTGCAGAACTGGACGAACGCCCTCGTGGCACCATGTCAGTGGATTTGGAGAAGCAACGCCGGTGTTTGTACCTGACCTAGAACGAGAATGTTATCGTATAACTCATGAGAAGGAGGGGCCTCATGTATTTTCCTGAATAACTCGACGCCACATGACCGACGTCCTATCGAGACACGACTGCTTCTGACGATGTATCAATGCATCCATTCACGGTGGACCGCGGGACCGGTGCTGAAACGCTGCCAGAGTAGCTACAATCGTTTGTTAAGACTGGAGGAAGTACCTTGAGTTGATCCTCGGAGCCGTCGGTGCAGGGGGAACGCATCGACACCCATCATGCAACGACTCGGAAGACTATCATTTTCCATTCTACGGCCGGATTATGAAAAAGTAGAACTTAGCAAGTATGGAGTATGGGTACTGCATTCTTGCCAGTGACAGCTTTATGTCCACGCTGAGATCTTCTGACGAATCCAGCTTGTCAGCTAGAACTTAGAACGACGACTCACGGAGACGATGGGTCTAAACTCAACCAATCTCTTCGCGAGGGCGGAAAATGACATGTGTATGAATGACCCAACTGGTACGCCTATCACTGGAAGTTCGGCTAGCCGATACAGTTACTGAGTTCGGCATCTTCCGCTCGGAACATTGATATGTAAACTCGCAGCAGGCGCGCGACAGCGCGCGCAGACGCAGAAAAAAATAATTGTCTTCACGCAGGTAGAAATGACTAAGCCATTAATACAAAATAGTGTAAGAAACGGATTTCATAGTCTTTGAAACCTGCCAGTGGAACGAAAGGTCCAGGAAACGACGGTGAAATTACCCACCGACTCGGAGCTTGACATGATGGAAGTTTTGGCGCCGAACAAACTCCGTGACGCGGCGTCCGTCCACTAATATCTTGAAAATCGGCCAGTGAGCTTGTCCCGAATCCCAAAGCGAAACGGGATACTTCAAACTTACTTCAAAGCTTCAGGGCTTCAAAGGTCACGCACTCACAACAAATGTCAGACAACCCTGATCAGCACCACCGAGTGACTGTCTCCGCCGATTTCCGCAAGTATCAAGAACTCGGAGTAAATTGCTCATTACTTCGGGCGAGAATCGGCAGTAGTTCGAAGCCATTCAGTAACGCGTGAGTTTTTCACGGAGCCCTAATTCAGTTGCTCAGGTTCTTTTATACACGCTAACACCATTGGAGGCGACGGCGGTGAGTCTACGCGCGTAGTACCGCCATACAAATACTCAGGGTATACTTATATACCGAACGTTTTCATCTAGGTTCGAATCCCCATACTCGCCATGTTCTTCCCTACCACAACCCATACTTATAAACGTGGTTGCGTTTCAAGGATGCCTCCTTGCACGCCGCGGAAGTGTAAGTGAATGTCGACTTCCCACACCACTGCTGCGGAATCTGAGACAATATTTGCGACATGGCACAAAGATATGTATATTCAAACTTTTTTTTCCCTTTTCGCACGGGAAGTTGGCCAAAGTTTCCAGCGCAGTCCGGCCACAGTGCTGTCCACCCTCGTCTGCGGAGTTCGCAGAACAACGGAGTGTCAGACTGCACTCGAGTTCGTCGTATCCTACACGTACAATTACCATGCCCGGGTCCCAAGTACAATTTACTAGGGGTCAGTGATCGACTATAGCAACACCCGCACTTTTAGCGAGGGGATCTCAGAAAATAGGAAAACAGACGTGGCAAGTGCTTACCCTTTTCAATAACGCTGGCATCCTGAACCAGAAACCTACCCACCTACTTCTGGTCGACGTCCATATCTCCCCCAACGCCCATCCAGGATTCGTTGGAAATGCCGCCAAATTATTGACTGGTTCCAAAAACACGTTCCGAGTGAATCGGGGAGGAGAATTTGACATTTTGAAAATCCGATATTCATTGAATGCCGAAGCTCCGCAATCTCGACTTTTCACAACTGTCTTTTTGCTACTGGTCAGCTAGGAGGATTCTATTCTGCCCATTGCAATTCAAAAGATGCCATCTCCGATGAATTCCGGTTACATGTTGAGGAGATACGGGCGATCGAAGGTAGGTGTGTTTTCTCATGCCGAACAAATCTTCCTGAAGAGGACAATAAGCACCGCTGTATATCGAGCTTGGTTGTGTCACTCGTCTCAATTTGGTTCTGGATCCGCGCTAGCCCCATTGTTGAAAGGTTTCCTACTGACCGCGTTCTGTCGTTCATATCCAAAGTTTCAAAGTTTGACGGAATCCTACGATAGTCCCGTTTCAGTGTCGAGGCTCGCTGGTTTCCAGAATGACATATCCCGGTGTTTCCTGCCGCCATGCCAGTGAAGCAATCTGCCATTTATATTCGAAGGGATGTTCACTCTTTCGAGTATAAATCGCGTTCGAGCACCGTCAAACTAGTCATTTTAGATGGATGAACGCACGTTTGCAGGGTAAGAAGCTTTTTTTTCCACCGTGTCATCATCCTTTACCGAACGCCTGCTTTTCGCCTTCTGATTCACCACAGGTACCATAACCAGGCTAGTGTCCTCCGGTTGCTTCCTTGCGTTTCCATTCCGCTGAACCACTCTCGATAGAGTCCTGAATGGACAAAGGCTTACATGTAAGGAGTATATCATACATTCTCTCGCTCAGTTGCTGATGACATTCATATTTGGGCAACGTTGTGATTGATTCATATTCAAAGTGACTATCGCAGGCTCAAGGTGCAATTAAGTGTCGTATGTGCCAATGCTATGCAGCAAGTCAAAACGTTGGATTCGTTTGGGCATGTAGTTGTCTCTTGCACCCAGCATTCCGGTCCAAGCAATCAGCAGAAGGGTGTTGAATTTGAAGGTGAGAAGACTCTCGTACACCCGTTCTGGCAGGAAAAGTTATGTATTCATTTCCAATCACAACAGAGGCGTGCTCGGATCAAGGAAAAAATACGTCGACGCACACCACGAGCCCATGGGATTCGGGGTCTGAATTGGCAACAATTACTGCCGCTGACACGGTTGATCATGGACCATTTTTTCCCGTAAGGCAGAGAACGAGTAATGAAGAAGGTAAAAAGCAACGACGTGACAGCAACATTCTAACTCAAAACTGAAGGAATATCAGGACTCTCTTTCGGGTTGACTTCGACCATGGCATCATCTCAAGAGACTGGAACGGCATCATCACACCAAGACCCGCTATCCCCAGTAATCAATTGTGCCACAGTTTCTGCTTTTTCCGATGTCCATGTATCTGACCATAGTCTAACTCTAGTTGCAACAGGATCTCCGACGCCAACGCCTTTTCACATAATACTTTCCAACCTGCCCGCCTCTCATGTTAAGTTTTTTGACATGCTTGATGATGAGCTCGAGAAGGTAGAATCACTTTACGTGGAGATGGAAGAAGACATGTGGGAACGTTCCAGAATGCTCACAGAAAGACTCTATGAACTTGGGATACAACATGAAATGTCACATGTTAGTCCTCTCTTTGTGAACGGATTTCGGATTTCACTAAAACATGTTTCGATTAGTCATCAGCTATGGAGGTCCGGAGCGAGCCCATGTTTCCGGGCCACAACGCGAAACCCAGGAAGCTTCGTCAAGCTAGTGGTAAAGATCTCTTGGCCTCTAACCTAGGCCACGATAGTAGGGATTTTTTTTGTACATGTGTAACTTCTCCCTTGACTATCGAAGGATTAGCGTGCTGCGGTCCCGTTCCACCTCAACACAGGCGTCTGAATAGCATCCATCCTGGGTCTTGGGGAAACGGTGGTATTTTGGCCGGTAGCACGGTGCTGAAGATCAATGACACGCCCGCTCAAAAAGCCTCCCCCAACGTATTGCATCCTGAAAGAAAGAATCCTCTCAACCCTCAAGGGGATCAACGCACGGAAAGGGAGCTCCAAAAGGCTATCATGGAACACTACCGGTGGGTAGGAGCAGCGCTCTTCTTGATCTGAGGGAGACGGGAATGATATTTCATTTTTACGCGTTGTCTTGGTTTCGAATGTGACGCTGACATGCGCGTGTTTGTAGTGTTCTCGAGGTCCTATACGATTACAGAGTGAGTCTCTTTACTTTGCCCTCAAGTTATGCGTCAATTTTTTTACCCTTGAATCCGATTGACCTTGACACATCTCGCTGTTCTTGGACTATACCATTATATTTCACACTCAGATTGTTAACCTCGCTGGCTTCCGAAGAGTGTTGAATGAGTATGGGAAGATCACAAAGATCTTTGTCGTGGATGCCTACATGGAAGAAAAGGTACGCAACCTTACATATACATCAAACTCAAACAGGGAAACATTGGATTCTTGCAGGTCAAGCCCTCTGCCTTCGCCTCTGGTGCTATGATTGGCATGATGCTGGAGGAAATGGAATGCATTTTTGCGACACAATTTGGTACGCTCTTTTGCCTGCTATCATTGGCTTCCACGTTTGTGCGAACTACCTAACTTACCATTTATCCAGAATTCGGAGACAGGAGGAAAGCAATAGAATGCTTGCGAGCGAAGTCATCGAAAACGCACCACGCCAGTACATTTCACTCCGGATTGTGGTTGGGACTAGCACTTCCCGCGATTATTTGGGGTACTTACCTGTGTAGGAACCCCTTTAGACTGCCCGATTTTATTATTCTGAACTTTATTGGTAGCTTTCCAGGAGCAAACACGGAAATCTCTTCCATCATGGTATATCCTTCTTTTTATTTACTCCCTACTCGTCGTGCCGGTGTTGCTTGCACTACTTGTTGGCATTAATATCATTGTGTGGGCGTACAAAAAGATAGACTACGTCTCTATTTTTGGTATGTTACTGTCTCCAGGTTCTTTGTTCACCGTCTGAGCCTACATAGAACTGGATTCCACAACAAAGCTTGATCCTCACGAATATTTTCAAGTATGTGTCGTATCCGCCCCCGCGCGAACTGATATTGACTAGGCGCTAAAGCTTCCTTCTTTCCTATTGTGCACCCTTGCGTACGCATTCTGGTTTTCCATGGCTCAAATTGGTCCACCATTGCAGTGGCCCTTGATCTGGTTTGCTCTCACTTTCGTCGTTATGGTTAATCCGTTCCGCGTAAGTCATTCGGATATTTCCCGCAAAGATCTGATGTCAAACACCTCTGGATATTCAGAAATTCATGTGGGGCCGCGCTCGCTGGTGGACAATCAAGCACATAGCTAGACTCGCAACTAGTGGCATCTGGAAGGTTAAGGTTGGTCACACCAGTATCACCATGTACAGACCTTCGAAGTCTGATTATCATTCAGTTCAGAGATGTTTGGCTTGGGTAAGATCCTCGATGTTTAGCTCACTCGGATCATCTCACTCCGTGACTACCAGCGATCAGATTTGCAGTCTTGATTACTCGATTGCTAACCTGTACTTTGTGGGTTGCTCCTATAGCCACTTCTTCGTCGATTTTGCCAGCTCGAACTCGGTTGATTCTGGATCCTCCATGAACACCTCATTCAATGACCAAGGCACCACTCTCCATCAGGCCGAATCGTCCTTTTCCATTAGTTCATTTCAGAGCCTCCGATTCGCGGCGTACGACCAACGTGTTCAAGATGTGTGGTCGACCTGTAGTGTTTCCCAAAATCCTGCATGGTACTATTTTCTCGGCATGCTACCCTTTATGGCACGTTTCGTGCAAAGCCTGAGGCACTACCGAGACTCGAAGGACCCTCTCCAACTTATTAACGTATGGTATTTATATGATCTTCGCTCAGTTCAAGTTCACCATCCGGTTTCAACAGGCTGGAAAGTATATGACGGGAATAATAAGTTACATTGTTTGCTCCTATTGGAAGCACCAGGGTATGTGCCGACGCGACAATGCTCAACGCATGTCTAGAACTGTCTCCTAGGTTCCCCCCATGCTGGTACAATCTATTTCCTATGGTGCTTCACGGAGACAGTCAATTCGATATATTCATGTGCTTGGGTATGTTTCCCCGCTCTTAAAGTTTCGATACTCTTGACAATTTGTATCTCAGGACTCTTTGATGGACTGGTCATTGTGTGAATCAGATGCAAGGTATCCATTGCTGAGGGAAGAGCTTGTCTACAAATCACAAATACCGGTACGCTTTCTTCTGCTCCCTCTAACTCCACTGGCCACTGACAGTCTTGACATTCTACATAGTGTTACTACTTCGCTTTGGTACGATCATGCCCCTTGTCCCCTCCCATATCTAATTCCAATCGGTCTTCGCAGGTATCCAACCTCTGTATTCGATTTATTTGGCTGAATTACGCAATTCTCGACGAATCACAAGTCACCGTATTCGTATTTATCGCTGCCTTGCTGGAAATGTTGCGAAGGGTGCAATGGAACTTTTGTACGACGTTTCTTTCCTCCCATGCGAAAGCACCACTCTTAATTCTATAATCGTTCCAGACAGACTGGAGAACCAGCACCTTCGTAATGTGCGTCAGGTTCGCATTACGCATAAGATTACTCCGTCATGTTGCTCCGATGAGCATTCCGACGAGGAAGTGGACGAAAAGGCGCGGAGCGCGATTTCGTGGCTGAAGCAACAGGTGACCCGTGTGAAGAAAAACGGGAGTTCTGAAAGGAGTGCCGTTTAACGATCGCGGCCCAGCCTTGCAGTTATTGTCGGACTGCGTGAACTAGATGCAGAACCTGCATACTGAAACGATTTATTTGACCACAGTAAGATCATCTATTTAGACATCTATCATGTCCGTAGATACCCACTATCATCTCTCAAGCAACTTGAAACGATATGTATTCATTTTTACCGACATGGGGCAAGAATACTTAGTCTCGACCAAGAATGTTGAACGAGGAATGAGCCTGGAAGCGATCGCAACACCAGTAGAGGGCTAGCATTATGGATTAGTAACTACGACACATGCTACCACGGCGACCCACGGCCAAGCGTCGAGCGATCGCCGATCAGCAGGTTACAGAAACTGTGAAAGCTGACTGCTCTAGATCTATAGCTCTCAGATTCCAGCATTTCAAGCGCTATACTCAGTCTACCTGGCATGACGATGATTATTGAGAATAACTTAGGCACGGACCACAATTTTTGTGTTAAATTGTCAGAAATTTATCCCAGAAGCTTTGATCCAAAAAATCGAGATTGAGGGGTGTTGGAATTTGTATAGACTCGGAACAATCCGAACATGCGCAAGCAGTAAAAAGTTGTACTATATTTATTCCGCCTGCCGATCTGATGCAAGAAAATGAATCCTCCTGGCTGACTCCTTCACGGATTTTTGTGTCATCATCGGATCTAACCTGAACTTCAGGGCTTTCCTCTTTCGGGAAGTTTACATAACACGTTCCAGCGGCTTGAGCTGCAAGACTAGCTACTAGTACTGGTCAGCTGGCACGAACGTTCGTGGTCCAATGGTCGCTGAGGCTGCTGAACACTAAATTTCAACACGCTCGTGTCCGTCTCACCGCGTGATTGGAGCTGCAAGACTTCGAGACTCCACTAATCGATAAAAACGAGACGCATCCGAGTCAGACTCTGCATTTGAAAACGGGGAAACCTCCGCGCCGCACCATTGTATTGTGGTGATCCGTGGAGAAACAGGCCTGGAGTCCTTGACAATGGTGGGTCCAAGATATTCATCCTAGACCAAGCCTAGCCTTCCGTTGTCCGTTTGGTTACTAGGTGCGAATCTCAGATCTCAGCTTACGGATAATTGCAGAACTTGATTGGGAATGGAAGTGCTCCCAGATAAAATGTGTCAGATAATCTGACTCGATGGGGAGTTCTCCCATTCAATTTGCTGCGGAGTATACGAAACATTCGCCGTTTTTAATACTGTATAGCTGACCTGGAAACTAGAACTTTGTTGTTGGTCGGCCCCGACCAGCCTGGAAACCAATCTAGAAGGGTTTTTCCGAGTATTTCAATAGTACAAGGTTTGTTCGGGGTAAACTTACACCATTTGTGGCGGTCTTCGCTTGTCCACAGGTACTCGAAACATGGAAGCTACTAACGGATCAAAATGTCCACCAACAGCGCCTTGGCGAATCATGTATCGGAAGAACTTACATGTCCGACTACGACTCGGTATCATCATTCGACCGCTTGACCATCTGTATTCAAGTTCCCGTTGTTTCATCCGTGCGTGGCCTCACCGCCGGCGATGATAAACCCTACGGGGACGCCATCTTCCCCCTGTCCAAAGATCAGGCATGACATGCCCCTCGTGGGATCACAGATCTGCAATCCTTGCATGTTCTTCTAAAATTGCTTTTGCCGGTGAGCAGGAACGATTGTTTACCCTATTTTCTTGCTTGGCGCCGTGATACAACGTCCGGACTGAGCAACTCAACAACAACAAGTTTCTGACTGCAACTTTGTGTAGATCTCTATTGACAGTCGTGCGACCAGGCACACGAAACCCCGTCGCGTCGAATTGCCTCACTTCTTCCCCGTCTTACAATCGATAAATGTCGACCTCTGTTCGCAACCAAACTGACACACATGTCTCCAATCCCCCGAGCTCCGTACATGCGCGGAAGAATCAATCTTGTCACTGCCCCTCTGCCTACGGATTTGATTGATCTTCTTATCAATATCTTTTTTTGCGTCCTTCGCGACTCGGCCGAACATCAGTATCCGGATCTGACCAAAAGTGCTCGCTTCGTGGTCGTCTTGCACGGTTTTATCCTTTGTAATTCGAAAAAGTGTCATCGATTGTCTCTAAGTGGGTACCTTTTTTTCAATTAAAGTCCCATTGCGGAGCGACTCCACGGGGAACGATCTATCTGAGCTAGGGGGCCCCAAACCCGGAATATTTGGTCACCCCACCCGGCTCGCCGTTCCACGCGGGAACTTTGATGATTCACGAACGTTCGTTGCGCGGCAGCTTCCCCACGACTTTCAAGTTAGAGCGACCTTGCCAGTAGGCTTCCTGAACGTGTCAGCGATCTCTTCCACTTATACGCGTCTCCTCAGCAGGAACCCGAGGGCTAGTCTGACCCGCTCTGGTATGTCATACACTAGGTCATCAAGTCGATTGCAGTCTCTGGACTACGAATGCATGTACATATGTACTACTTATCGTCGGTACACAAAATCAAGACGTCCCCCGTATCCGAAACCCGTTGTAAAAGGGATCAAATGACAATTGCACGAAAGTTGTTCCTGCATCTCAATGCCAACTAGGGTCGCGTGCCTCTCTTTTTGATTCCACACTGGATTCGCTACAACCCCCAAATGTAGTCAAAAAGCAGCGGTCGTCTCAGTTCTCACGTCTGTTTGAACGAGTAGGAAGCTCGACGCCAATCACAAAATTTGCTCGTGTGCATCGAAAACACAGACGAAGCAACCAATCCTCACGCGCCAGAAACAAGGGATTACGTCAATTGAAATTACTAATACTATCGAATTGACTGTAAAACGTGTTCCGGAGAACACGCGGGTCCGACAGAAACTGGTTGCTTCAGATCGTGCCAAGTCCCAAACAAGCCCACTGAGTGCGCAGCGCTCAGCCTCCGAGGTAGCTCAGTACACTAGCTACAGTAGTACATCGACTGACAAAATAACTTCTGGAACGCAATTGCTCTTCCATTGAGTCGCCTCCCTTACTAGAGACATGCCGAGTAGATACGCACCTTGGGATTCGAGAAGTAAAAAGGAGTGCGCGAATTCCACAAAATGAGCTATAGATGTAAATCTAAGGTAACTGCAGTCCGTCTCGTGAACATGAAACTACTGTACTCTGTACGTGTAGCAATCGACACCCCATCGCTTGCATTTTTTTCTTTATCCCTTCCCTTCCTCATATCAAGACACCCGAGGTGACATCCTCGCGCCGTCCTGCAGCGCAGGAGAATTAGTACGGCTCCCTGATACGCTAGGCTGTACACGTCGACGGTCGGAATGCAGTCGCGTCCATTCGCCCGCCTCGCTGTCCTCCTCCTCACCCAGACTGTTCACATCCTCCTCTTCATCCCCCTCCTCCTCGCTCTCCCGGAGTTGCGTCAATGGCATGGTGACCGTGCCGTCCGCCTCCTCGAACGTGTTGAACAGTGTGTTGCTCTGTGCACGGTACAGGGAGCTCCGGCGGCCGTGCCCCGCCGACTGGAGGATGCCGTCGGATTGTAGTTCGGATGTACCTCCCCAGCCATCGAGCGACGGGCGTCCCTGGAGGCTCATGCGCGGGTTCATAAGCCCGCTCTCCAACGCCGAGTGGCCGTTCGGTTTTGGAGGGTCGGATTTGCGCGAAAGATTGAGCAGGTGGACGCCAAGGAAAGTAACAGTGAACCCGGCGAGCAATGTCAAGGTGGTAGTACCGCCAGTGGTGTTGAATCCTTGGAACAAAATGGTGGACGCCACGATCGTCGCCGTGGAAAAGCCCACGTAGTACATCGGGTTCACGCTGAAGTAAAGACGTTGTGTAAGGAAGGACCGTTATGATAGCGCTAATGTAGACGTACACGTTCGTGGAGAAGGTGTCGAGAGCCTTGTTGAAATAGTTCATCTGCACCAATATGCAACTTACAACGACGATGCCGAATACATATGTGCTTGGATGCGTAAACTGATTATTTCCACCTATGGTAAGTTTGACGGCCACGCCGAATCCTTTAATCGCCATGACGGAGACGGAGCCGACCAGAGAGCATATGGAGATGTAAACCAGAGGGGTTGAGCGGCCGTAGCGAGGTACGATCTGGAAAATCATAACCAGAGCGAAGACGAATACAGTGAGGCAGTATAGCATAAAACCTATGGCAAATGAGTGGTCTGTCAGGGGTCTGGAAGCGTACCTACCAGGTTGTACGGCATAGTGGAGAATTTCGTCTACTGTTTCGATCTCCTTGTCTGGAGGTGCATGCAGGACGATGATGAGGGAACCGAGCAAGCATAAGGCGCATCCCGTTCGTCCGAGGTGACCTAGTTCTTCATTCAAGAGAAACGATGCGAGTACTGCGCTGCGTGGCGTCAAATTTGACAATGTCGTCAGGTTGAAGGAACGAACCCAATGAGAACGCTCAATGCCCCCAACGGTGTGACCAATATTGGTGGTGCAAACGTATAGGCCGCGAAATTTGCGACTGGAAAGTGGCATGAGCACCAACTGGCCATATAGTTGCTAGAAACTCACCTTCGCCCAAAATTACTGTTTACGGGACATACAATGTCAGTCGAATTAGAACAATGGAGTAGACGTACACGTCGATATCCCGGCCCACCATGTCGGGTTCCGCAGATAGGCATAGTCATCGGAAGCGGAGGCATAGGAAGAATTTCGTGCACTAGCATCCGTCAGACCCTGTGAGACCGACACATGAGGTTTAAAAATTGCGGAGCCTAGAGGCAGCTCGCCTTCTTGGTAATGATGAAACTCGTTCCGATGGCGACCGAGCTGGAGACAGCGAGAGCCAGCCCGATGTACTTATCTTCCACCATGAATATGGAAGTGGGTGGGGGTTGGAACAGAACCGGGGCGGACGAGGGAGCTCGTCGGGAAGAGGTCGCAGGTAGAAAGCTTACCACGCCGCTAGCTGAGCCTCCCTCCGCCCGGATCTCACGTGCCGCCCGCAATTGGTACAAATTTAGACAAGTTCCTACTACAACTAGTCTAGATTCACGACACGTCACAGCGACGACGACAAAATAACTGCGCCGATTTGAATATCTAGATGAATGTTCGAAACAAGTAGGCACCGAGGAAATTCTTGGGAAGTTGATCTGGTTCAGTAGTCTACGGTCCGATTAGTACGGAAAATGGCTGCAACGATTGTGCCTCTTCGCGAATCCAGTGGGAACTATCTTCGTCAAACGATAGCCGTTGGCGCAGCCTGTTTGAGCCTTTGTCAATGAGTCAGAACCCTTTTTTTGATACAAAAAAAAAAAACTATGTACGTACACGCTTCTTGCTCGGATTACCTTTTTCGTAAGCACTTTGGCCATTCGCTGCGCACGTGCGACCGGCTCAGCCATCCAACTCCACGACTTCAACTTTACACCAAAGACCTTCTTCTTCCCTTCACATTTACTTTTTCCGTCCTCTCCACTTATCCGGTTCGGTTTCGCAGCGAGCACGAAGTATGGCTCACAATCAGGACGATCTCGTACCCACAATCGACCCTACTTTGGTCGTCGACGAGGACGCAGCTGCTCCCATTTCCTTGCCAGAGGAGGCGGCAGATGCTGGGGAAGGCGGTAAGCTTAAGATGATCGTACAGCTCGTCAAGAGGTGTCTCGGCGTCAAAGACATCGCTGCGGTGTATGTTCCTACGCCATTCTACTCATCCACTCTGGCCAGACTCCACTGACTTGCCGATGTGTGTGGTACTTAGGCGCTTGTCTCTTCCGGCTTCCTTGCTCGACCCACTCCCAAACCTAGAGTATTGGCAATACTTGGATCGTCCTGATCTGTTTGCAGCGTACGTCGTTTTTCGTGATTGTGTGTGCCACCCAATTCAAGTGACCCTCTTTCACTCTAGTATCAACGACTCAGACGATGCATTCGAACGCATGCTTGCAGTGGTGCGGTTTACGTTTGCCAAGGACCTTAAAATAGTCGTGAGTGGCCAGTCTTGATTTTACCTAGGCGTGGCCTGATACCTATTTTTCAGCATGGCAAACCGTGTAAACCATACAATTCGGTCCTCGGAGAACACTTCCGTGCACATTGGGACGTTCCCCCTGTGCGATACTCTTCTGATCCAAGCCACCCTCCTATAGTTGGAACGCACGTGTCCGAAACCTCCTCACCGCAGCTATCGACCACGCCGTTGCCATCAGAGACTTTGAGTGTCAAGAGTGGTCGAAGCGAGCAAAGCTATAAGAGCACTCGGAGCGGTCTCAGCCTCTTGTCCAAAACCAAGGCTAGCCCATCGACTGCCCCCACTTCGCCTCAGCAAGTCTCGGACGCTGACCTTGCGGGACGCATGTCTAGCCTCTCCCTCGGCGTAGGTGCATCAAATACTGATTCTCTCCGAGTAGTATATATCACCGAGCAAGTCTCGCATCATCCACCTATATCTGCCTACTATGCTACCTGTCCGGCTCGCTCTATCGAGATGCGGGGTATTGACCAAATCTCTGCGAAGATTTCGGGCACAACCCTTCGCGTCGTACCTGGGTCATACAACAAGGGAATTTATATCGACATCAACGGCGGTCTGGGGGAAGGCGAGACTTACCACATAACTCACCCGGTTGCGAGTGTCAACGGGATTCTGAGGGGAAGTTTCTATGTCACAATTGCGGAGTCGACCATTATCACATGCAGTGGTGGGAAGGGCAAAGAAAGCTACCGTGCGGTGATCGAGTACAAGGAAGAGGTCCGTTGATTACCCAAATTGGATGATATCCCGCTAATCGGACCCGTGGCTCGGACTTAGTCATGGCTTGGTAGAGCACACTTCCTCATTGAAGGTGTCGTTCACACGTATGACGAAGACTCAACGGAGCACGAGGAGTGGACGAAGGTCAAGCATGTCCCCCAATCCCGTATTGTCGCCTTCTTCGACGGTTGCTGGCGGAACCGCATCCGATGGCGGCGTAACAACTCGAGTTCTAGCGCTCTCGTGTCGTCGGCGGCGGAGTTCCACACGCTTGTAGACCTTGAAAAACTACAGGTCGTGCCCAAAGCCGTGCGTCCGCTAGAGAAGCAGCTCCCAAGGGAGAGCCGAAAGTTGTGGGACAACGTGACCTCAAAGCTCCTTGCCAAAGAATATGGGGACGCAACCAAGCACAAGCATACAATCGAGCAACAGCAGCGTGACGAGGCGAATGAACGGAAACGAAAGGGCGAAACGTAAGTTGGGCTAAACTCCCAAAATGCCGACACCTTGACGAATTTTGATTAATCTTGTCGTTACCTTTCAGGTTTATACCCGCGTACTTTGACTGGGACTTTATCTCAGGTATACCCAAACTAACAGAGGAAGGTCGCAGGGCCGTAGAACAGGAGCTCCGAGACTGTACATCGAACTCGGACGTATGATGTAGAGCTGCGTCTTGACGGAACGCTTTGAGGCGTGCACAACGTTGCGCGCCGTTCACGATATTTCTGCCTGTCTGTCTTATGCTTCTTTTCTTGCAATCTCGAATGCTCGAGGCGTTATGTACACACACCTTGCTGCTTCTCACTATCATTTGTGCACCTCATGACGACGATATCCTTACACTACCTGCAATCCCTAAATCGATGCCTTTTCTTTCCTCTCTAGAGGAAGGACCTTGAGTTTGAGCACGATGGACCCCTTGGTACGACAGATAAGCAGATCCCGCTTTCCGTCTCAGATAGATATGGAAGTCTCGGAAGGAAGAGATTGCGTGATCGTACCCCATTGCACGGGTCTTGAATCATAGTTCCGATGACAGCAGGAAGAGGGAATGACTCGGAATGGGTGATTTTTCAAAGATTCCGGGCGCAGAAACTTCAAGGAAGGGACTCAGGGAAGAAAAGTCATGTGGTGTACGCTGCACAGGATGCGGAGTCGAACTGTCTGCGGAGCCTATGATCATGATCATGATGTGATAGACCTGATTCAATCATTGATGTCATTCCTACACATAAAATGCCGCGGAGGAGACTGCCAAGAAAGGGGTTGTGGGGTGAGGGGGAATACATTGACACAACTGCGGATCGCTAACAACTTGACAGTTTTACTATACCAACGGCCTATCGAGATTCCTTGGAAATGTTCTTCAATGGGATCTACTTTGCTGAAATTTTCAATAAACCGACGTTCTCGGAAGAGAGTCTTGATCAGGCGGAACGGACCCATCACGATGGCGTTTATTTATTTTCTCACATTGCAGGTTGCGGAACGAATCAGTCCGGCTCATCGAGCTTTCAAACCGAGGACATCGCGCATCATATATTAGAAGCCTGAGGGCGCCGAGACTCTCAGCGGTCTGGCTGGACCCGCGTGGGCAACTGCATGGAAACCCTAGGGAAAAACAGGGCGATCCGAAAAGCGTGGGCTGAAAGCAAACTGGCGAGCAAAACTTGGTGAGCACCACAAAAACTACATTTGCTGATGCGGCCGGCGGCCTTGCCGTATCAAACCACCCTGGATAGATGACGAGTATCGTTGACGCTGGGAGCGGATAGGAATTTGAAATACCAAAACCCAAGATTCGTGCCTACTTTGCTTCCTCGTTTTGCGAATGCTTCCGGAGCATGAAGAACGGCACAAGTTACAGTGCAGGATCCGGATTATCGGGACCGGAGCTTTAACTTTCTTTCTTTCTAGTTCGAGCCCATCGCGCGGACCCCCACCATGTGAAACAGGTCAGACTGATTGCGCCGAGGTACGGACGACTTCTTTTTGAGGGATCCGGGCGACACGGCGGAGGTGAACATGAATGAGATAAACGAGGGTTCGTATATGAGCACATGTTACGCCATGTGTCCCATACCCCAGGTCCCCAGGACGTGCCAAGTTCTGCGGAGATGCAGATCATGATCGTGTTTCGATGGGTTTCATGGGCCTCCCAATATTTTATTGTCGAGGTATATCAGGGGGAATAAATTTTGGTCCGGAAAGGCAGCCCTCGGCACGTCGGGTCTAATACCTATGGGAAGTGAGTCTGAGGCACTCAGTGGAGAATCTGGAGATAATCATAGTCTTAGACAAGAAGACTCGTCTGAATCGCTTTCCCTCGCGATCCGAGCACATACTTATCTGCGGTGTTCTCAGAACTCAACATTCTAGTTCTTCAACTGAACCAACATCGTGCTACTAAAAAATATCAGGGAGACTGTATATAAAAATTGATGGTTCAACTGAGGGTCGAACTCAGGACCTTCTGTGTGTAAGACAGAAATCATAACCACTAGACCATTGAACCTGGCAAGCATTGTTGCTAATACTTGTACCAAGCCATTCTGAAAAAGAATATATCTTGACCTGACAATGTTCTCCTCCGGATGGGGCCCACCTTGAAGTAGACTGGCATGCACGGTGATGCTCCTATCATTTGTAGCTTCATAGACAAGCGTATTTCTTTGGCACCAATTCGGCTTCTTGCTCCGCTGTAGATGTGACTCAGTTCAAAGCGCTGGGCAATGTGAATCGGGAGTGCTCAACTCTGCTGATAACTAATTTGCGAGGAGGATCAATTTTGTGCATGACTGCACAAGAGAAGGTGAACTTGAAAGTGTACCGGCCGAGTCTTGGGTAAGCTCGAAAGTGTTGGAATGAGCAGTTTCTTGACATGCAATGGACGCATATCTGCTTGATGGTACAACCATTGGTATCTTGGCCGGCTGTTTCCGAGAGCGCATGTGAGCGGAACTAAAAAAATCAAGGGGTCAAACTACCCGCCGTCACACTACGGCTCTGTTGTGAGGAGATTTCGGCATGGTCGACCCGTATCATAGAATCATATCTTATCGACTGTATGCAGCCTTAACGTTAGTTGATCAGCGTGACTTGCCTGGGCCTTGGAACTTGTTTGAACTGTCATCGTGGTCGCCATATGATGCACGTGTAACGGATTCGAGGCTGGCAACAATAGTTACTAGCCCGTCTCAATGATTCCGTGCTGCCACGGGTTCCCTCCCAGCCCTCAAACGTCACCCCCTCCCTGGGTCCCTTTCTTCCAGACCGTCATCATCGTCGCCTCTTCCCGTCAACCAGGGCCAGCACCTCTACACTAGGGTCAGGGAGTCTGAAAGATCTGAAGCTGGAAGCCTGGCGTTGTACTTATTAACCTGGTATTTCGGTACATTTCCCATCGCTACTTCTTTCCTTCTTTTTTTCTTGTTCTTGAAACGCTAATATTCCCATTGTCTTTTTGTACAGGAGGCATGGTGACGTTACTATTACAAGCATCGCTTCTTCCAATTTGTGCTTGGTTTGGTTTTGCCACATTGGTCGCAGCTACAACAGGGCCTGCCCTTGTACATGAGGCACGTCAGGGACCCATATCCTCGGATTCTTTAGATCCCACCTCGTCGACGTCGTCGACAGACGACGACTCAACAACGATGTCACCAACACCAACCAGTGAGCCGTCTTCAACTTTGACTTCATCTATCTCATCTATCACTACGCCCACGCCGCCAACAATTTCGCTGTTACCCCCATCGTCATCACTGGTTCCAGCTTCATCTTCGTCATCCGTTACATCTTCTGCCACGCCTCAGCCTTCCCCTTCCACTACTGCAGGCAGTCTCAGCTTCACCGTTAATAACATGACAACGTGCACTTCGGGCTTAATTTCGTGGAATTACACTGGGCGAACCGCTGACTTGATCCTCTCGCTTACCAACGTCGTCGTGGATCAAAATGACGTCTCGCTTCATGTCAAGCAGAACACCCTGAAGAGCACGGGCCAACAACTGGCAGACACCAACGCCTCCGCATCGTCTTGGACGTGGCACTCGGTCAACGTTACGGAAGGCTGGTATCAGATACAGGGCCAGGTGCTCACGACGCCTACCGTCAGCAACTCCTCTTCGCCATTCTTCGTTTCGAACGGGACGAACGTTAGCTGCTTGACAGCTACGTCACCGCAAACTTCATCCACCTCGCCATCCTCTTCAGGATCAAAATTAAACGTGGGCGGTCTTGTGGGGGGTGTCGTCGCCGGGGTCTTTGGTGTTGCCCTGGTTATTTTCGCAGGAGTATGGTTATGGAAACGGAGGCGAAGAGGCTCGTCCGTTGGAGGTAGCAGAGGAACGAATCGACAATGGGGATCACTAAAATCTAACCCTTCGACCATTCAACCAGAAGACGGTGGGGTGCGAGTCACCAGGGACGTTTTCCATTCCCATTCAGACTCGACTGGACCCATGTTTCAAGTTGCTTCGGACGGGACTGCATCTGCGTTGACAACGCCTGGCGATTCCGAAGAGGACGTCGACACCGTCGGCGAAGAAAAACTCATTTCTCCCACCTCTTCTACCTGCGTAACCCCCGCTGACATCTTAAACACACCCATACGTTACAATCGTCGCACGTCGTTGCAATCTGTTCAAACCCCCACCACTGCTGCCAGCGAGTCTTCTTCCCGATCCCGCACCTTCTCTCAACACACATCGAATCACACACTCGAACAACAAGCACAGAGAATCCGATCCTCGATGGAGACTTCCTTCCGACGCCGCAGCGAGCGCCTCTCACTGCCTAGCTTGCCCTCTCCTAACATCTCCCTCCTTCCTTACACTCACACGCCGCGGCAATTTAATAGAGAAGAGTATCCGCTTTCGCCGGTGCCTCCCGCGCCGCCCATAAATCGCTCCATTTCAACGGGCGCTGTGACCACGAGCATGCCCGCGCGGCGTGCCTCTCGCAAACCCGTTCCACACTACGACCCCTCGGTGTTGCTCGAAGACACGAATGCGGACTCAGCGTCTACGTTCACGGCGTGTGCCGAGTCTTCGTACTCGCACGGAACAGGGACAGGAGTGGACGGGGCGTCACGGGCCTTGGTGCACAAGGCGAGCTTTGGGGACGGACGCCTTATGCACTATCTGATCCCAGATTTGCCACCGCCGCAACAAGACTTGGATTGAGACGCTGAGACTTGTGGGGCTGAGCTCCGGCGTTCCTGGTTCAGTTCTGGTTCTTGACCTCCTTTTTGCTGCTGGTCTCATCTTCATTTTTCGTTCTTCTGTTCGTTTTCGTTTTCGTTAGCTTCCGCGTATCCGCTTTTTTAATATGACCCATTCCCAATTGGGAGACGGGAACGTCATGTAAGTGACGCTGACGTCGGGTTGTGAAGCATTGTGTTTGTACGCTCAATACGCTATCCTCCCATCCTCAGATACCCCCAAGCATGCGGACAGACACGGCATGCTAGTTAGTAACTTAAAGAAGCTCGGACAAGGGAAACCAATCACCACCCTCTGCCCCTCATCCCTCTACACCTCTTCGCCTTCCCGCAACCGCGTTCATCCGTTGATCCTGGGACATGCAAGGACGTGGACGTTTTAATTATGTATATGCTAGATATAAATCTAGTAGCTTATCGCGACACCCCATCCCTTCTCCCGCTCTCCCGTTTGCCAGGCCCCAAAATTAAACAATCGTTTCTCCCTTGTTCCATTTGCACACGTATTTGCATCTCCGCGTCCTGCTGTGAGGAGTTGGATGTTGGATACGTAAGTGCTCGATCGAACAACGCGGCCACTTGGCCCGTAGGCCAAAAATATGTCCGGCAAGTGCTGTCTGCTGAAGTGCCATTTGCTCGAGAAAATAGCACAAGTAGTGTGTGCATGTAATATGTGTCAGTGGAGGTAGGCAGGGGTATGTATCAGGCGAGGGAAAAACCTGCTGAATCTATTTTCACTCAGGGCCATTGCAATGCTTCCAACGGTCAGCCGCGTCAACTCGAATCCAAGCAAACCTGTCTCCGAATCTGATCCGCGCATTCAAGGTACTGGAACATCTTTCTTGCCGCGGCAAGTCTCCGAGGCCGTGCTTCGGGCTACCCCATTTCAGCACTGCCCGCCGTGTGCGCCATGCTGATTCATGTTGCCCTTGAGCGTCGCAACCCCGTTTCCGAGCCCGGTCAACTTGAAAGACATGTCAAAGACTCGTAGAAATCAAGTCGCTCAGGCTAGTCACCATCACCGGAGTCCCGAGCACCGATCGTCGGCGGCGGATGCTGATCTTGCTGAAGCGCTGGCTTGTCAAGCAGGACATTATATGTCGCAATGCATCGTGGAAGGGAAACAGAGGAAGAGGTAAAAAGGAAAAGAAGGAAGAGCGCATGATATGACAACTTGCGCTACCCCGGTCGTTTCTACAGGACCATGACGGTGATAAGTCAAGCCATTGAGCTCCTTCTCTTCCACCTCCGGTGCGTCCTCGCATATGGCAGTCCATTCGTTGGTACACACACAACACGCACGGCGCCCACAGGTGCACCCATGATCGGAATCCTCCGGAAAGCAATCTCACCGGGTTCGACCGATGATAATGAGAATGACGTCAATGCAGAGCGATGATGATAACGTTGAGAGAAAATCCCGCTTGTTGACTCGACTTGGAACACTTGGGCTAGCTAGCCTCTTCTCTAGCTCGGACTGGTCCGATAACTGATCACCATCGTGCCTCGCCCGTTCGACGTGTTGTTCTTGATCAATCTCCCGAGTACTCCCACCGAAAACAAAAGGAAATACAAGATAGCCCGGGTAGAGGGTCGAAACAAGAAAGGAAGGCAAAGGGAAAAAGGCAAAACAGCCGATCTGTAGGATCACGATCAACTCCAGAAGATTTAGGCACAGCCTACAACAGACAGACAGATACTGTAGACGGTCGCATGCCTCGTTTCTCGCTATCCTACTCTATCTTTCTCTCAGACGTAATGCGCAGCCCGTGTCGGCACTAGCCGCGCGATGAACTGCCAACGGTTTTCCGAACACGAGTTTCATTCCTAGGCTTCAACGAGCGTTGCTGTTCGCGACATAGCAGGGGCGGACGAACGACACATAGAAGAAGGAAAACGAAACGGACTGCGGAGCCTGTCTAGGATATGAATATGACACGCCTACGTTCAAGGCCGCGTACTAATAGACGGAGGCAGGTCCCCTACCAGTTACTATGATGACGAGATACATGTCATGTCATCATTCGTCCGACAAATTCGCTAATAGTGATACGTCGTCGCGTGAGTCGATTGAATTGGTTACCACCTCGATGGTAATCACCGGTTGGAAAGACAGAACTTGAAAGAAATAAGATCAGGTGGAAAAAAGATCAAATGGATGGAAAAGAAATAATAAAGAAAAGTATCGAAAGAAATATATATAAAACAAAAAAAAAAGAGTACTGCCAGGTGACGCATATCTTCCACTAATAGCATTATTACGCTACGTGTTGCACATCCATCGAATCTGGAGGGAAGGGGGAGTTGCCAGCATCTAGAACCCAATCTCGTGGTTTGACCCGTGTGGCGATCGATGGCGGTCTGGGACCGGAACTGATCAACGAGCGGGAGCTAGTTGAGATGTCCGAACGGCCCCGGGCCGCTCCGGTCCACTCCGTCCACGTAGAGTCGAACCCGAGAGCTTGAAAAAGGACGGTCATGATGTGCGTTAAGGCTGCTCGGGTGGGTGTTGAGGAGACAAGTCTACCCTTGGTTTTGTGACAGTTGAGGCGAGGGGGGCGGAACCCGGGCCAGGGGGAAGGTGAACGTTTGAACAAATTGAACTGTGAAGGGGGCGAGCGGGTGAGGCTGTGAGCACTAAAGTATTGACCCGGATCGACGGAATAATCCAAGGGTGGCAGGTAGTGCCTATTAAACTCGGGATGATCGCACGTCGAGTACGAATCTTCTCTCTCGGTCCCTCTCTACACTCAAGCGTCGCTGTTCCTTCCTTTCCGTTCGATCCGCAATGTTGGACGTCAAAAAAGTTTCGTCCCTGCCCAATACAGTAGACTCCCTCTCATAACCCACACTCCATCATAAGTTGAATAGTATCGCTTGTCAGGATTCCTGAATGCAGTATGGGAGACCTCCCCGATAACCTATGATTCCTCGATATCCATACCCCGAACTTATCGGTATGAGTCACGAGGGTGTCTGTTGGTATTCATACATTCAATAGTTCGGAGGCGTTCGTTCACAAACGAATCATGTCTGTTTTCTTGAAACTTAGCAACTGTGTTTGCATCCGAAAAGCTTGAGCGAGATGACGTTCGTTGCAAGTGAGGAGAGAGCATCGCCACAACTACTTACCGATAACCGGAGATGTCCGTTGGTCCCGATCTCGCGATTGATCTTGATTGCTCGTGCATGCGCGCCGTGACGGGCTCGCCTGGTCGCTCTCAGGCAAACGAATCCCTGGTGAGAGGAGAAAATGATAGAAGCCCTAGCACTTACCGACCTGATCTGAGTCCTGAGCTTTTTGCTTCCGCATTTGCCAACTTTCTGGGAACGGGCGCGCGGACAAGGATCTGGAAACAGAATAACAAGATAAAAAGACACAGAGAAAGGCAAAGAGAGGAAGGCAAAGAGAATGGGAAAACAAACAAGGCGGAGCATGCCTATCTCCAAATTGAAATTGTGACTGGCAATAGTATGTGCGCGGAGATCAGTGGTGAGCCGTGTGCATCTAGTCTGTTGCATCAATGTCAATACGAATTACATGCGGATTGCATTGATCCTATGGTAGGCTGTAGTAGCTGCAGCCGCAGCCGCAGCCCAGAAGAAGCGAGGGCTTTATAGCGCCGCTGAGGGAACATGACATGGCGGAACGCGCGATAAGGAGCGTGGGCCCTGCTGGCACAATCAAGGTTTGGAATTTACAGCGATGCTTCGACTGGTGGCGATCCATTCTCACGACCATCCATCGGGATTTCTGCGGCGCAAGGGTAAAGGTATCGATGGCGCGCGGTGCTTGGAAGATATAGCGGCGCCACGCCTGTTCGCGGATGATGGATTTGTCAAACCGACCTTGCGTATCTTGGCGAGTCTGCAATGTGGATGGCAAGCGGTGCATGAGAGATTGCTCACAGAAATTGTAGATAAGGAGTAGCCAATCACCTCCAAAGGCCAGTCCAAGCGACCAATGCAGCAATAGCGGACGACGCAATTGACATGGCGGCGAAGGCGTAAGGCATATCTTCCATGTGGCTTTGTAACTTTATAAATTTGTTATCAACCAACTGAATCCGAAACTGCAAGGGTTAACGAGATTTGACATCCACATACGTTCATTCCGAATAGCCCAGCTACGAGGGCACCCGATCCAAGACCCATGGTTCCAATAGAGACCTGACATATCATCAGCACCTCGATTGCGTTTTTTCGGCAGAACAAACGAACTTTAAGGTCCAAAGCGAGAAGTGCGTTACGATTTGAGTCTAAAATGAGTTCAACAATTTCTTGCGTAGACTGGACATTGGCCTTTGTGACATTGATTAGTGGGGATTCCGAATCATTTTAGGCGGATAGGCACCTCGATATTCTCAGCCTCGTTGACTATCTCTTCGACTTGCTTGGAAAAGAACTCTAATAACACCTCTAGTTCGTCATGCTCGTGCATGTCACGCGGTGTGCCATTCTTCTTGTCCGTAAGATACATTGCGTTCAAGTCGTCGTCTGTACGTGGCGTTAGGGTTAATGAAGATTCAAAAACGGGTAAGACTAACCCTGTTCCAGAACTTCTTCTAGGGCCTCTTGAACCTGTGGATGGGATAATGAAGCTTGAAAAGGAGACGATATCACATAGTCGTACCAAAGTGGCGCGATTTTTAAAGGCAACGAGGCGTCTGGAGTAATGGAGGAGTCGTTTGAATTTATCATGGTTAATATCGTCCTCGAGCTCAGCCAACAGGCCTCCGACCAGGTTGCGAATGAAAACCATTTCGGCCTCGAGTGCACTTAGAACGGAAAGAAGGATAGACTCTATTGCTCTGGTGGGCGTTAAAAGAAGACAACGTTGTAGGCTAACAACCCACCTAAATTCGTAAGGAGCACTGCTACCTCGGGCCTTGAGGTTGTGCTATCAAGAAGTCAGACGGCGAAGTTACTAATCGCCGCAATGATGCCGTACCTCGAGGTGGTATAAAAATACGGAGTGGAGTCTAGAGTCATTCGAGCCGTATGTATCGAAGAGGACAACGGTGTCTGCCTTGACAAGCGCTCTGATGTGTAACATGTTTATCTGGCGTGGGTTGAGAAGGTGCCGGGACAGCTTATAAGCAGGCGCAACGGACCAGAATGGCCTCTTTACGGATGAGAATAGTGGGGACCAAGTTTGGTATACGTGAGTCTATCTTGCGGAGGTCACGAGGCTTGATGATATAAACGTCAAAGGGACGGGTTATGACGTTTTAGAGTGAGGGGTGACTCGAAAGACTTACGTTCAGACGGTGTTCATTGCACAAATCTGATCTCTTGAACTGGCCGGAAATGCTCTTGACCGCGCCTGGAGAGAAGCGATTACGTCGTAAGCCCAAGCCGACGGATGTGGCTGATGAGAAAAAAAGCGCAGACCTTGATGGTCTATGACGGTACCTGGGAATGTGGCTTAGAGCGAACGTTGGTGGTAGCGGAGGAAGCTCACTCACAACGAAGCATAAGATCGGAAGGGAGCCTGCTTTTCATGACATTTTCGAGGATGGCTGCCTTTGCCTCCTCCTCGTTTGGATGTGGGTGTGCTGGGCTGGGCTTGAGGAATGCATTCCAGGCAAAGGAGCGTCGAAAGAGCCTTCCGGTGAGGGGAAGAGAAATGTACATTACATTGCGCACGGATGTCTGCATCCACCCAAAAATGACGATAAAAGGTAGGAGGAAGAAAAGGACAAAATAATTTTTGGTCCGGAAGAAAGATATTAATCGGCTGGGGGTTACCCCGGACCAAATGAGGGAATTATTTGAATATTTAAATTGTTTAGAGGTCTCCCCCGCACTGGGAGCACGGCAGACATTTCTTTGTTGATCGGAAAATTCCGAACAGAATTGACGACGCACAGATTTGAGATCGACCTTTTCACGCTCATCCCCTCTCGGAAGTAATTACATATCAATACAGTTCCCTCTCCCTACCTCACCTCTTCCAAAACGCCTTATTTTGCCATGCCTCACCCGTCTCCGACTTCCCCATCTCTCCCCTCCCCCTCCCCCTCCTCCTCTCCCACCCATGTCTTCAGATACCAGAAGGCTCCTTGAGGCTGCCATGGCCCTATCCCAGCTCCTCAACATACATGCCATCCCCCATGCATTTCATGGAAGCATACTCACCGCTGTCATGTCAGACAGCCCCCGCTGCGATGTCCGTCTTTCCCCCTGTTCCTCCTGCGACATCCTCATATCTCTCTCAGGAAATCTACTGCATCGTCGAAGGTGGTTCTTCACACCCCTTCCGCCACGTACGCCAAGCGGTCGCGAATAGCGAGTTCTTCACGACAACACACTCACCGTGGAGCAACCGGTATGCACCCCTGCCCTACTCATGACGTGTCACTGGCCCCTGGTGACCGTTTGTCTGCACAGCCTACATACCACTTATCGTCGTCTCATACCCCCCATCGAGGTGAGCTCCCGCACCCACTTGGGATTCGTCTACCGTACAGGGTCCTCACTCGTCTGTGCACATCCCAGATCGAGATTCTGCCTGCAGGGGAGCATGGCCCTCGACGGCTGGACCCTACGACGACAATGAGGATAAAGGGTATTCCCTTTCTGACCCTCTCAGAATTTGTCCGGGATAAACTCAAAGCTTGGGCGATGCAAGTTCTTCCCCGTCCACTCTGCGTCCTTTCGTCCTTGGCTAACCAAGCATACTCTAATGACGCACAGACGTGGCTCCGATCGAGACGCAAACGATATCGTGTACACCATCTGTCGATACTGGAATCGACTTGACATCAATCGTGTCCCGGAACACGACATGAACCAGTTCGTCACTTCCCATCGAACGGCTGCGCTCTCGTGGGCAGCCCTCAAGCGAAAGTACGGCATGTGACCATGGCCTAGGCCTGCTCTCTTCTCCGACATCGACGGCATACGACCTAAGAGGGAATTCTTGGGGGGTTGCGAGCCTGCTTGGGTTGTGGATGAATTGAGGACATCGATTTGATACCCGTTCGAGAACATGGACCGATGAGGTAGTTGAGCTTTTGCAAATTGTAGCGATGCTGTACTTGTACTTGTACCAGACATCGATTTGGCAATCGACGTGCGCAGGTCACTTGTTGTGTGTTTGTACCACTTCGGCAGTTTCGCACGAGCGCGCCTGGACGTCTTCCAGAACGGTATCCTCACCCGCGCATTACTTGAGAAGCGGAAGTGGAGGCAAAACATAAGGAACCCGGGATGACCGGTTTCGCAAAAAAGACCGACGTTAGTAAGTTTAACGTTCAGATCTCGGATATGAGGCCCTGAGGAACTTGTATGGGTTAATCGCGCGCTTCATGTTCAAGCTGAGCCTGAGCTTGTTCCCGAGCGGGCGCTGGGGTGTGGGGGGCAGCGCCCAGCCTATTCCTACATACGTACAGTATTTCCTATTCCACAATTTCACAATTTCACGACGAGTCTATTTCCATCTCCGAATCTTTCCGGTCGCAGATACATGTTCCTCTCGCCCGGGCAGGTCTGCCCGGGTATGGCAGATCGACAAGTGGGGCTCGGTATAACGGGGTTGCTCCCCAGCTCCATCCTTACCGTCCCTGGACCTACAGTACGTCCTTGATTGAAGAGATAGGTTGATCTTGAAGAGGAACTTGGGACTTGGTGTACCAGCCATCTGGTTTGGGGTTGGAATTAGAATCGGGAATATCCAGTCATGTTAGTAGCATGTCGATGACGATCGAGATGAGTCGGTTCATGGATAACCTTCCATTCGATAACTCGAGACTCCAGCTAGTACCGTTGTGGTCAATGGCTGTGGTGGTTCGGCGAGATGAATGAATGTCTTTTCAAGAGATGACTTCTGTCCTTCCTATCTCTTTATCCTTTATCCTTTTTATCCGTTTCAAGTTATCCGTTTTGCATCGATCTAGACTGCTTCTCAGGAGGTCTCTTCTCTCCTTATCGTCCTGCCGCGACTGGTCGTTAATTGTGTACGAATCGACTCGGGCGCTGATATGACGTTATATATTGATCTTCGCGGGATGGTGTATATGTCAAAGCATAGATTCTTAGGAGTTCGTCAACTTGGTCCACGCCGGTAACAATTCTGTGTCCGGTAGACCGCAATAAAAAAGACTTTTTGAGAACAGAAGAATAAAGAAAGGCCAGAAAGGTAAAGGAATTGACAGGAAAGAATGAGTGGGGTAGGGCGTGGTCACTGGCACGTCAGGTGGTGGCGTTGAGTTGCGTCATTCAACCCCTCTAGTGGCAGTCAGTTGGATGCGGGGAGATCGATAAAGATACAGATACGAATACGAATACAGGAAACACGGATATGGCTTATACGATGCTGTGTGTAGTGCTGTGAGTAGTCGATTGATGATTGCTGTGAAGACGTCCGAGGGGGGAAACAATCAAGCCTTGATGATCCACTCATCATTTTGAGAGAGGCCGTATTTAGGTTGGTATTTTGACGCGTCGTCACATCAAGGCGCAGGCAGGCACCATCATACACCATATCCTCGAAACCAGTCATCTGATTACTTCAGCCTGTCAAAAGGACCCTACCGCAGACCTACAGACACGCAACACGTGCGGTACGTGTTTACCAGTTTCAAAAAAAGCAGGGTGGGTAGACAGCAAAAGGGAAAAAGAGGGACGACCTTTAATTGAGGGAAATTTGCGAGCGCGTTGAACACGATCACGGGGCAGGTGGGGGCGTCCAATTCAAGGTACCCCTCCTGCTTCCTGTCCGCACGCCGCCAAGGTCCGATGAGTCGATTCTGCTTGGGTGATCGGAAGGCGCGATTGGGGTAAATTGGTGGGGTGGGTCGGGATAGGTCGGGATGTGATGTGATGTGATGTGATGTGGTCATCGATGTATCGGTACCATTGGTGCACCGGTGCGTATCCGGGTCCGGGAGACCATAGGAAACCAGAGGAGAAGGAGGACCGAACTCTCTTGATGAACCGGGGAAAATATAAGTAACCGAAAGCACAACGCGGCATTCAATCGTCGTAGTAGGCATACAGACAACCAGACAGACAAACCCTGGACCACCACTTCACGATCACCGCCGACGATGGGATGGTTCCACGTGTCAACTCACGACATGCATGCATGTCACATGAAACATAACTTGCTCCGTCACCGTTGGGAACGTGTTTCCGACGTATCGGCCGAGGTAGTGTACATAAGTTGATGAAAGGTGAAAGGTGAGGATGTAACTCACATGGCCCACACTAGCCCTCTTTAATCCTCGACTTCGTGATAGGATGACGATTCTATTCCTAGTCTTGAAAATACAATAAAATATTGAGGGCAGCTCGTTCAGCACAAACATCGGAGATGAACGTGAGCTACAGCTTTTTTGCGAAGGGCAACCGCGGGTCTCAGACGGTGTGATGGTACGGCAATGGACTGTTACAAAACGTACGACCCACCGGCGTGGGTCACCATCGCCAAGCATTATTCTGCTAGTAAACGCCCATTATGTAGTAACAGCTATAGGCGAGAAAGAACCTGCCTGGCCTTGCATGATGCATCTCCTTATGGTGAACAAAAAAATAAAAAGAATGAAAAAAGGAAAAAAAAAAGGAAAGGAAAAGATGACATGTACAGGGGTTCTCACCTTGACTTTTTCATTCATCCATTCATTTGTTTGTTTGTTTACAGTACAATCGCCTCGTGGTGCCGAATTGAGGTCTTGTGACTGGGAACAACCCACTCCACTCGCAGGTCCGTCGCCAAATGGCCACAGTACGGCTCGAATCAACGGGACGTGTCTTCGAAGTTCGCAAAGTTTTGATGGTGATTAAGTTGCCTTTTTGGCGGAGTTGAATCATTTGTAGGGTTTCGTCGGAGGTGGGCAGTTCTGTAAAGGTCTGACGGCGCGAGCCTCAGACTTCTAAACGCGACTGTGGCTTTGTCGCACGTTTCGACCGTGTCAGCATCCCATTCCTCAATCATCCATCCGCCCTTTCCCCTACATGACCACCCAAATGCACATGCTGAAAAAAGAAGGAAAAATTAGCGAGAATAATACATAAATTCTGATGAGAATCTTTTTCTCTGCATGTAAATTCGAAATGTGAGACCAGAAATCATGGTGGGGTTGCATGTCAACCAATCACAACCGAATTAGTCGGTTCATTCGTATACATGTCTGACGAAAAGTCAGGCTCGTACTGTAACCCAGTACCTAGCAGTGTCGGGCGGATCAACACGCCGGGCACCAAGTTCCGAGTGGAAAAGACAGACGGTAGACAGGGTTGAAGAGAGAGACGTAGGCACGGTGTGCCTTTCATTGTTCGATGCCACCATCTCTGATCCATATTTTCTTCGTATTTTTTATTTCCATTTTGTTTTCGCTTGATCGCCGCGCGCAGGACCGGGGTAAGGGGTCGTGCTAACCCAAGTCGGTGTCTTGCGCCGAACGACTCGTATCCCCATCCATTATATATTATGACTGGGGACCGGGGAAGTGGTTGACCGTCGACCCTGCAGCATCTACGTCAATGCATTATTATGATCATCATGACACCGTGGGTGGACGGAGGGAATGAACGCAGAAACGTGTTGACTCACAGGGAACATGAATCAACAATCTATTCCACTTGTGGGTTATCGAGCACAACGGCTTGGGACTGGTTCTGATCGCGTCCGAGTTCGAGTCACTACGGATACGGTGGCGGTGACAGTAATACGTTTTGTGAAACGTAAAACGGAAAGCGTTGTGTGGTTGTCTAAGTTCTGATTGGCTATTGCTTGTTCAACACATTAACGGAATTTCCTTTTTAGTTTTGCATGTCGGCATTACCGGCTAACATGGTGGTCAGATGAGATGATACTGTTCACTTTTCCACGTCTTGTAATCCCGCAGATTCCTTATCCTGCTATTCTAGAATGTGCTGCGGTCACGCTGCTGCCTCACGGATCCCATTTTTCCACAAAGGTATTGCTGTAATCTCATTTTGTTGAAGAATCATATCGCCAGCCTGAGACGATTGTCTCGTAAGGTCCGGTGTTTTTTTGCGGAACCCTCCCACTCTGAATTGTTGCTCAACCGTTTCTTGCGAGTCTCGCGCTGGTCGCACCAGATAACCACACGGACGAACACGTCGCACTGACAACAGACTCGAGCTAGGAGAAGAAAATCCAAGCCAAGTACTTCAATTGGCAAATATCGACCACTGTTCTCTTCAATTGAACATGGATATCACGTTGGTCAGCTGCGCTCGCCGCACCCATACACGAAAAAAAATTGATGAAACTCACTTTTACAAGGAGGATATGCGAGCAAGGCGATAGGCTCGATACTACTGAGGACTCTGGTTACAAATGAAGGGGGCATACTTATCTCCTATAGGCAACGCCGAACTATGTACGAGTGCCCCGCCCAATGGGACCAGCGTACAAAGGGAAACGGCTAGAGCGAATACAAGGTGTCACATCAATCATCCTAGATCTCCGCCGGTCTTGCCACTAGCCTCAGAAGTTGCTAGCCGTGCTTCTGGTCTGCGATCACACACAAAGAAGTCGGAAAGAAGGAGACGTCGACCAGGCACCGGTGTGTACTTCGTACAGAATCTGTTAATCCAATGTGATACATGCCGTCATCTATTAGTCTCGTTCAGTGCAACGCCCTGCGGTTACAGAAAGTCTGGGAATTGAACGGTCTGAGAACTCGGATAGACCGGCTCCCAGGCTGTCCAATTCCTGGACGCCCTCGATCCAGCACACACCCTCTTGTTCGCCTCTGCTTCAACGGCAATCACAAACGCGAGATGGATAACCTCATCCGGACGCTCCTCGTCCCCGACCGTCGTATGGGATGCAGACAGCTATGTGAATTCAGCGTGTTCCAGCGTGATATGCTTTGCTCATTGTGGAGAGCAGATGACGAACCGAACTTTGTACGAGCTCCTGAGAGGCACGAGATATATACGATTCCGGGCCCTTAATTCGGAGAGACTTCAAGCTGTGTGGTGGAGGCACAAGTGTAAGTGGGATGTCGATATGGACACCGTTCACTGCGTGTTTGGAACCGAGGCTCACCACCGATTCCTCAGTCTAGCGTACCTCAAGTGTTTTTGGTATGTGCGATGGCGAAACGTTCCAATGAACGGACGCATCGACGGTTCGTGCCCGATCATAAAGAGATGTATGGTCGTGCGATACAAGTCGTGTCAACTTCAGAGTGCGTTTTGACGTTGCCATATTCCATCGAATGACCACTCTACGTCTCCACAAATTCTCTACCTCAGAACACCTTTGCAGAAATCAAAAGGGCCTGATAGTAGTCAACAGCATGTTCGAGAATAGTAACAGACACGCAGCATAGGAAACAAACACAGAAATGAAGACATACACTATGCACCAATGTGCACATACAGAACACGCTGATCGAGCGGGATGCGTAGTCACGCGTTCATCGTCTTGTTCAGTGCAAAAGCCGCGCAGGTATAATCCAAACAACCCATCTCGTCCTTCATGTGTTCATAAAACATCGACGCGATCTTATTCGTCTCCGCATCGTCCACCGCCCACATCGTCCCAATAACCGATCGGAATCCGGCGAACTGCATCGCCGATGCTAGATGGATCACTTCGTCTGGACTCTCATCATCCCCGACGGTGGTATGACAGGCAGACAGGTATGCGAATTCTGCATTCTCCAACTCGAGTCCCAAAATGTGTTTGACGTTAAAGCGGCCGTCGTGGAGAGCAAACGCCGAACCGAATGGGTCTTTTCGGTTTGCAAGACCGTGACTTGCAAAGTGAACCCACTCGTTCTGGACGAGCTCCCGAGAGACACGTGATATATTTGATTCCGGGCCTTCTATCCGGCTGAACGTGGCGGCACCTCCGATCCTCTGATCAACGATGTCCAGCTCGCTTCCGACCGACACGAGTTCGCTCTCCCCACTGACATTTGCCTGACCGATGCCGATGACGCGTTTGCCTTTTATCACCGCAGGATTATGTCGTCTGACTCTAATGAGAGCTGCGAGTGTCGGAGTATAGGAAGAGACGAAGAGGTGAGCAAGATTTCGTTCCCGCTTCCGATACGGACCAGCAGCATGCAGTGGTAAAAGAGAAAACTCGGCGGTGGGACACCACCAGATGCGAGACCGGACTGGTAATGTTGTCTGGAGAAAATCGGCGATCGGGGAGACAACATCGTCCCAGAGCCCCCGCAGGACACGACCCAGATCGCCCTTCACGTCCATCATCTTTGCACGCAATGTCAACGATCGGACTTCAGATGACAGATCTGAAACCCGAGCTTTCGTGATTCTCAACGGGATATGGACAGGATCTCGGTCAACGAGGACAATGAGTGCGTCGCAGCTATAACGACTCGCATTGACGATGATGACAGGTCCGCAGGTGGCTGCGCATGGGTGATCAGAATAGAGTGATGGGAGAAGAAAACGTTCAAGTCCAGGCAGCTGGCGGATCTTGGTTGCTATTTCCTTCAATCCGAAGTTCAAGTGACACAGCTGATCGTGTTGATCGGGGCCAGGCGAATCGATCGCATCGCGAATGAGTGAGGTCATCTGTTTGAATTCGTCTGCTAGGGTCTTCCCCTCTGGGCCAGATGCGATGACATCGTCCAGCGGGGAGCGGAGGCGAGCGATCTGATTCCAAAAGACTCCTCTTCCTTGTTCTAGGAACTCGACTGCCTTCTCAGGATGGCCACTGCGAAGACAAGCTGGGAAAGCGTCCACAGCAAGCGACGATGCAAGTTGCTTGAGGATGGGTAGGTGTTCTGGTAACGAAGGAAGAGTTGCAAGATGGTGAACGAGCAGTCGAAGAGTGGTTTCATATGCTAGAACTGTGGTGGGATGATGGAATTGCTCCGCTGCACTGACCCACGCTTTAGTGGCATTCAAGTCCGCTGAGGATACCATTTCTTGTAAGCGCGTTGACTCGACACATAGATCGAATAGTTTGTCCTGATCTTCCGACTGGTTCGAATGGTCAAACCGTGTACTGAGGAAACAGATTAGACTAGCTATTGGGTTTGAGCGGTCAGGGTGACCCGGTGGACGCGATTCGAGCGACTCCTGCGTGAGAACAATGGCGTCGTCAAGGTCTACCATCCGCCCGAGCTCGTTGTAACGAGAGAAGAGGTGAAGGCCAAGATTGAACAAAGTCGTTGAACGCTGTGGGTGGCCTCTTGGGCGAAGGTCTAAAGCTTCTCTTCCAAGTTCAATAGACTCGTCGAGCTCCGCCATTCCCCCAGACTGCTTAAACCGAGCGGAGACATAATTTGCAAGGTTTATCAAAGCCATGGACCTGTCTGGGTGGCCTCATGGACGAAGTTCGAGTGCTTGTCGCCCGAGAGCAATTGCCTGATCAAGATCCTCCAGTTTCCCAAGCTCCCCACACCTAATGGAGAGATCCACTGCAACATTGTTCAAAGACCTTGATCGATCTGGGTGGCCCTTTGGGCGAAGGTCGAGTGCTTTTTGTCCAAGGATAATCGCCTCGTCAAGGTCTGCCATGACATTGAGCTGGCGGTACCGAGAGAAGTAAAGCGCAACACCATCCATCAATGTTGCCCTATCTGAGTGGCCTGGTGGACAGATATTGAGGGCCTCTCTGCCCAGAATGATCGCCTCCTCTAGATCTGCCACCTGCCCGAGCTGCTGGTATCGAGTGGAGAGACAAAACGAAAGATTGTTCAAATGAATCAATCTGTCCGTGTGGCCATCGGGAAAAAGGTCAAGTGCTTCTCGCTGCAGCTCAATCGCCTCTCTGAGGTCTGCTATATCCCCGAGTTGCTGGTACCGAACGGTCAAGGAGCGGGCAACATTGTTGAGACACGTTGGCCGATCCGAGTGATCTTCTGGACAAAGATCAAGAGCTTCTTGGGCTAGGATAATGGACTTGTTTAAGTCTGCTGCCCTGCCGAGCTCCGCGTATCGAGTAGAGAGATACTGGACCATGTTGTTTAAATATATTAACCGGGTTGAGAGGTCCTGTGGGGAATGATCTAGTGCTTCCTGCGCGAGGAGAATTGCATCATCGAGGTCTGCTATTTCTCCGAGTTCGTTGTAACAACCTGCGAGGTCAACGGCGACGTTGTTCAGAGACATCATGAACCTGTCGTGGTCTTCTTGCGCAAAGCCAACGGCCTGCTCTATGTCCGTTTGATTATGACGGCTGGAAAGATGTGATTCAAGGTGATTCAAGGAAGTCCATCGCTTCGGGTGGCCAGGGGAGCAAAGTCTCAATGCCTTGCGATCAAGGTCGATTGCCTCGTCGATGAGAGTAATAGCACCGCATCCTTCCTGAAAGCGGGCGAACAGAGCTTGTGCAGATGAGTGTAACTGGTCGACTGCGCGATGTCAATTCTGCATAGGAACATGCATGATGAAACCCAATTACCTTCCGAGTCCATCTAAGAAGGTGGATGCCATCCTTGGACGGGTTGACTTGTTCCTGCTAACGAGATCAACCGTGGGAATTCACGCATTCGCCCAACTGTGCTGCAACACGAAATCTGCTATTTCCCCGAGTTCCTTGTAACGGCATGCTTTAATGACGGCTGGAAAGATGTGATTGACGGTGATTCAGGCAAGTCCATCGCTTCAGGTGGCCAGGAGGGCAAAGTTTCAACGCCATGCGATCAAGGCTGATTGCCTCGTCGGAGAACAGAGCTTCTGCAGATAAGTGTAAGAGGACATCCCTGAATAATTTGGCTGGGAAAGTTTGGCCCCACGCCGTGATCAGCCGGTAACAATTTCCACCTCTACAAAGTCATATAACACCATTGGATCTTCTCTTCCTCCTCCTCGAGCTCCGCAAAAATCCAATCAAGGACGCCAGCAAGCCTGACGCCCGCCTGCGTGAGCAACTTCTCGACAACCTACTGCTCCTTGACTGTTCCGGCATATTCGGGGGTATACAGCTCAAAATACGGCGACTTGCGTTTGAACCCGTCGTTCGGGTTCCACTCCTCGTCGTCATGGCTGCAGCCACAGTCATCGTCTTCCTGCGACGCGCGCCCAGATAGGCGGGTAAACGGAGCTAGGTTGTAGTTGTACGGTAACGTGCGGATGCGTTCGGAAATTAGCAGGCTGTCCCATACGCAATGGAGGTCTGGCCATGGGTACAAGTTGAGAACTCTGGGACACTACTATGGAAAGTGGATGTACGTACTCGTGGAACGGCCGTCAAACGCGACCTTGTCGCCGTTGCCACCGCGATTGCGTCCGGTGAGATGTAGTGGGCGCATGTCACCAATAAAATAAATGAGAAACTTGAGCGCGTCTTGGACGTAGCCCGGCACCGGTTCGCTGGAGGCGGGCGCGAACTCCTGCAAGACAGTAGTGGTGTTCCTGATGGCGTTCAAAACGTTGATGTGCGTCCTGCCCTGCCACCCCTGCGGACCCGGGAAGGTGCACGTAGTGCTGGGGTAATCATCGACGGCGTCGACGTAGTGGAGCGGGCCGGTCTATCTGTATTTCGGCTGGTTGCGGATACGGTCAGCCCAGGCTGCGACGGGCGCGAGGTGACACTCTTTGGCAGCAACGGAAGAATGGGGTTGAAGGATACCGCAAAGCTTTGGCATCACGGACGGGTGTAGATGCATCTCAGCGACGGTCGCAACGATTTCATGGCCTGTCATGAGTTAGCGCAAGAGACGAGCCAAATGAAGCGACAACGCGTACCGACGGGCCCCAGGCATAGATTTGTGGTATCAAGGTGGCACCAACTACTAGAGCGAAGAGCGACGAGGTATGTGAAGAGATGTGGAGGTATCGAGCAGTCTTTCAACGTCTGAAGTACAAAAGAAAGATGCGGTCTATTTCCGAGAGGTTTCTAAATGAAGCCTCTGTGATGTTCATCGGACTGACGCAACAGCTTGGCGATCATCAACACGGGCAGACGTCTCTCGTTGGTTCGTGTCCGGCGTCGTTTGCCGTCATTGTCATTGCCGAGGATGATTTCAACTTTCGTGCTCCGCGCGTTTGCACGATCCCACCCTTCACTACTCCCCTTTACAGTCCAGACACATTCTACGCCTGTTTAACGACTATCATACTTCCTTTCACAAAAGTTAAAAAGAAACTAATAGAGCCTCAAGGATCGCAATGGACAACTTTTCTTACGCCGATAATGTCCGTGCAGCGTTCGCCTAAGGTCACTTTCACCCCATCTGCTTCGTCGAATCAGTCCTCGAGTGTCGCGAACGTATCCCACTCTATTTTGAGTCCCTCCAACACCAGACCCCAGTGTCTTCTAGCGACTTGGAACATCTCGTCCGCGACCCAGACTCCCGGACGTTCTTTCGCTGCACTCCAACCTGGGCTCCGCAACGCATGACGGTCCAAGTCCCTCTTTGGTATCTCTGACGAGGAGGAGGAGGAGGAGGAGGAGGAGGAGGAGGCCGATGGCGGGAGAGCAAGAACAAGGTGATCTATCAGCACCTTGTCGTCCACGCTCGATTAGGACGCAGCACGCCTGGACGCGAGCATCATTGAGCGGCTGACGTCGTCGGACCACTATGCGGCGCTGGCTGCGCAATGGGAGAGGGAACGAGTACAGAGGTAGCTGGAGGCGGAGGATGAGATCTGAGACACGGCGGATGACGGAGCGGAGGGCACACAGAGAAGGATGGAAGGCACGCGCTAGGGCAGAGGCACTCAAGTCGCTCAGCAGTACAGTGAGCTCACTCCCGGACGATGATGCGTTCAAGGTCGTCTCTTCGATTGCACCTGGAGATGCTCGGTGGGGACGGCGACGCGAACGATGCCGACTTGGACGGGGAGCTGTATGTGCGGAAGAAGAAACCGTCTGCGGCGCATCCACATTCACGTGCATGTCGCCCACCAATCCCGCACACAGAGATGATGCTTCTCCCGGCGCAGATGATGAACAAGAAGACGAAGAAGAAGTCGTATCGTGCGTCGAAGGGAACGTCCACAGTGCCGCACACACCGGTGGAGAGCGCCGTGAAGAGTCCTGCGGTGGCTGCGTTCCCCATTCCTCAGGAGCGGTATATGCGCGACGGGAGACAAAACCGGTTTTCCCAGCGCAGGCCTCCCTGGTACACGGCGACCCAAGCCGGATCCAAGACCATTTTCTCATGTGAACCTCAAATTAACGCATCGCGACCCGGATGGAATTTTTGCAGACACGCTTACCGGGAAAGTATGGCGCTATCCTGGCGAATCGTTCGGACCGAGCTACTAAAGCACACGACACTCGCGAGATCTACAAAGGCGGTAAAAACGAGTCAGCCGCATTATATTCGTTAGGAACCGAAAATCGTGTTTCATGTTGACGACGATGACTGGCAGTTTCGACGAGCGCAATGTTATGGATCGAGCTCGAAGGCGTCTGCTGTGGCTGAACTTGCAGCGGATGTGTAGTTCATCATGATCCTCTTGTTGCCCATTGACGTCGCCAGTTTAAGCTTTGTGGTTAGTCTTGCTGTAAAAAATCATTTCCGACGTCGACTGACCCTCATCATCTTCGTGTGTGGATCAGACATGCAAAACACTCTACGAGTACTCCCAATATTGCTATGTCTGGAACAGCGCGCTTGTCAAACATCGTTTCTTGGCAAAGCGCTACCCCCCATTTCGGATGTGCCCCAACGAGCGCGATTTGGCTCCAGCTCGTCACAATGGCACGCATCGACGCCGCGTTCTCCCGAGATGCGCTCAGACCCGTCCGTAGTTACTACTCCTTCCCGCTCGACTTTCCTGGAGTGTCCCAGGGAATCAAGTTCGTGCCCGGCAGTGACTGGTTTGTGCTCCTCTTTTGCAGCTGGATGCTAAAACCTGCCCGGCACTCTAATATATACTCTGTTCAAGCCGAGGATGGGGTCTTCGAGCACGCCGGACGGGACTTCCCTTCCATACCTCCGCGTGACGGCTGTAACGTTGGATGTTCGCCCACTCGGGCAATATCAACTCGACGATCGTCGATCATGCCTCACTTCATTTCTGCTGCGAGATCTTAGCCCTCGCACTTCCTATACTATGTCGATATCATATTATGTAGTACATGTATAAAAATTCGAAACTCGTCAAAGAGCCAGGATACTTGAAAGGGAAAACAAAATACATTCAGTTACGAGAGCCCACCACCGATCATCAATTCACTACTGTCCATCTAAACGTGGTCTCTTTTTCTGCGGCCCCGGGACTACGTCTGATGCTTCGCTCGTCTCTACTCTTCGCTTGGATGCCAGAAGGGATGCCGACAACCCAATTGCCAGGTTCTCTGCCACATCGCAGTCCATGTCCGAAGGCGATGGGGCCACAATATTTTGTGTGCCATCGTGCTGCGTCTGAGTGTTGCAAGCAGCAGGATTGGGACTATATCTAGCTGATTTGAACTCTCTAAAGTCATCCACCGTCAGTTTCTGCCCTTGAAGAATCTTGCCCATGTGCGTGTGAGCAAACGGTCTCCCTCTGGTTCGAATGGCAAGTAGCGCCGTTACGAATGGAATCGGCGAATCAGTGAACCTGATTTCATCCTCTTCTAAACCACCAGGAATGCGGAACGAATTCCACCGGAACGTTGTGTTGTTCTGTACCTGCTCCGGCGTGGGTACACCGAGGAATTGACAAAGCCGGAGGTATGATTGATAGTCTCTGAGATAAAGTTGCCCAGCGAATATGTTCAGCTGGTCAATCAGGTCCCAAGGTGGAGTCCAGTCAGAAGGAAGGGGAGGGACAGAATAGAATCTGAGATCGTCGCATGGTTTCATGCATTGGGATGTACGGGGTGCATACAGATGAAGATGTACGTGCTCGCTCGCTCTGATGGATGGCATCAAGCGATCTGCCTCGAATGGGCTTATGAGAACGAGTAATGGCTTGCCATCACTTGCGTTTGTACGCGAAAGAATCCATTGAACCGGTCGAAGGTATTGATCCATGGTTCCTTTAGTGGACTCGGGAATTACGGTTCTGCAGAAGTCCGTCGTCGCCAAAATGGACTGGCTCCAAACATCCACTTCACCGGTACCAGCAGAACTCTTTTCTAGCGTCGCAAAGATTGGGAGAAAGGCGCTGTCCTTTGCTAGTGGTGGGATGTATCCAGTGTTTACGAATGTGACGACGTCCGGGTGAAGGTGATGTTCCGCTTCTCTTGCTTCTGGAGGCAACTCCACCTCCCGTTCGCGCTCCCGTTCGCGGTTAACCTCTCGTTCTCGTTCTTCTTCCATTCGTGCATCGCGAAGTGATAGAACCCCGAGATCACTACAGCGTTGGCGAATTGCTGGGTCCATATCATCTGACAGAATGGTGCTTGAGACACTTGGCGTTCCACCTGAGGGCGCATAGAGTTCGATCAGCGACCTGTAATCTGGCTGGAGCCACACGTCCAACAGCTGCTTTGGCCCGATTTCGTCATTGCAGAATTGGTTCCAAGCATCATATCTTGATTTATGGTTCATGCCTTGTTGTGCCCAGTAAGGAGCCCGCTGCTGGATATCGATCCAGGTTTCCCGTATCGCCCAGCATAAGATGTCGACGGTGGTAATTTAAGCATCAGATTCTTTTTTTCTGGACACAGCACGAATACCCCCATCAACCTCAGGTGGAGCGAAAAACATCACTGAGTGACCACGAGTCGGACCATGACCCAGCTTGCGCATCCGCATGCAGCCTAAGAATCAGAAAACATAAGATTCATATATAAGTGACAGTCCTGAACCGAACCTTGCACCAAACTATCTTTCGTGACCTTGGGCCCCAATATGACAGCGGCTCGTGTTCCGATAGGGATCTTAATATCAGTGCCTCTCGTGTGTGCGTGATCTAGATACACAACACAGCGGCCTAACTGTTGAGAAAGCGGCGACGATACTAGCATTGACTGTGTGTTTCCGCTCTTCGTGAGCACCATCAATTCATCTTTCTCGTTGAAGTAAATTGCACCGGCAGTGTCACGCGGCGCAATATCGAGCCATGCGGTTGCCACTTGGAGATTGGAGAAATCGAGGACTTGTGCACCAACGTCCAACAGAACACGGATTTTGGGCTCTTGTGTGGCCACCATTCGGAGGAATCCAGGCGTAGACCATGGCTCGCCACTCTCGTGTGTTACCATATAAGAGCTGTTTTCTGGTCCAAGAAGATACCCAAGAACCCTGGCATTGGTTCCTTGTTGGTGATCAAGGTCGCGCTGAGATATAGACATAGGTAACAACCATCGACTGTCGTTTGTGCCCGAAAATCCTTTGATCGATGCGGCAATTGAGCTAAATGACACGATGTAAACTACAGGATCACTCACCAGTTACGAGCTTTTCACGCTTCTCTGCTAAATCCCAGCTCGACCCGGATATTTTCAAAGGAAATTCTTTCGCTTCCTTCGGGAACACCACCTGCGAGAGGTAAAAATCGATGGTTGCACGGTTCCGAGCAAACAGTGGAAAGATCATTTTGTCCCATTGTTCTGATGAATTGAGGTTCATCTCGCCGAGCTCCAGAAGTGAGTCAGGAACTGACTCGGGATCGTGTTCTTTCACCCAGGATGAATATTCAGTGAATGGGTCATCTTCGTTCAGCAGAATTTCGAAAGAAGTTCTCAGCTGGGCCTTGCTGAGACCAGTATAGTAGTAGGATAAGCATGTGAGAATAATGGCAATGTCTGGATGGCCAAACTGTGTACCAGGTGCAGGCACGTCTTTGGCTCGATATGGAACGGCAAGCATTGTGGGGGTTGGGGAGTGGAGAAAGCGGCGGGAGGGTCCACTGAGAGGTGAATTGGGGACAAGGCCATAGTCGACACGCCATCTGCGCTCAGAAAGAGAAAATTGCAAGACATTGTAAGCCAAGAGACCGCGTAGGAGCAATAGTGAACTCCACATGTGGCTCTGATGAGAACCTTTAGCATACTGCTCCACACTCAGGGCTGTACTGGGAATGACATCCTCCTTAGATATGAAACTGCGAATGAGGACTTGCAAGTCTTGGTCGAGGTGGTGAAAATCGAAACCGGGCAGCCGTCCAGCCATTACGTCCTCCACGATCGAATTGATGAGTCTTCGACCACCTTCGGAGGCTCGCACGATGCGTAGATGCGGAAATGACCCAGGTGGGCCACATTCATACCGTATAGAATCAGGGTAGCCTTTTGAAAGGGAACCCGCGTGGTTCTTTGCGAGTTGTAGGAGTTTCTGGGTGATCGTCCATCGATTAGGGTATCCATCCACATGCTGCTCGAACCCGATCGTGTAGATCAATTAAAACCGCGGGTGAAGAATCTCGTCGCTTTCGTCTAAGATGTCTCGAGCATGAGAATGAATCCATTTCTGGAGTCTGAGCCACTCGGCTGCGCTGTTCGAAGCAACATCATCACAGTCACGGTGGACCTCCTCGCCGCCAGCACAAATACTATTATTTCCTTCCGGAGTACCGCTGCCAGGTCCGCTGCTCGAAGCGCCAGAACCACCTTCACAGTCCTTGTTATGGCGGTCCGATACCTGGGTCGTGTAGCCATGATTGCTGACATTACTAAGCCACTTGCTCAGACGTTGAATCATGCCATAATCCTGCGGGAGCTAGAATTAAGATTTGGTTGAGATAACGTCCGTTTGTGATGCTTGCTTGCTTACTGGTATGAGTTTGGACATGGCGGTCATGACATGCTTGTTGGCTGATTTTGGAGACTCCGGCATCACGTTGGAAATAAGTTTCATCTGTTGCTCTAAGGTCTTCAACTTGAGCGACATAACATGCTCAGGCTGGACTAGTAGAATCCCATGCTCGGCCACGCATTGAGACATCAACCTGTGTAGATCTTCAATTTGAAGGCTGCTTATATCTCCGTCGTCGTACTCCACAGAACGGGAGAAGGGTAGATGATATATGGGCCTGTTAGCGAGCCCACCAAGGCGGGAAACCAGTAGTTCGAACATCTGGACCGTAAGGGCTTTTGGGACGATGACACGGACAAGTTGTTTTCCGTCAGCAAGAGCGGAAGCCGTGATGGGGATAATCACAGATGATTTTCCCTCTCCCATATTGACCTGCATTACCGAGTTTGTTCCAGTTTCGGGGAGCATCATCTCCATTGCGGTATCGACCTGAGTATGACGGATGAGAAAGTCACCTTGGATCTAGTATAGGTGAGCAGTGATGTTAGTAGTAGAAACCAGCACTTGTTAACTAGGACGGACCTGTATTAACAGCCAATCGGGGTAGTCTTCATAACGCTGCCTATCACATCCCTCATTCTCTAATTCCTTCAGAAACTCTTCTTCCTGGCCGTCCACAGCAAGCCGGAGCAATCTACGAGCACGTTGAACGTCCAGAAGGAGTAGTGCTAACGACATTAAGCATTTCTTCCACTCTCTGGAAAGGACAATCGGCGACGTAGAAGACAGATATCTCAAGAGGACATCTGCTGTAACCGGTGACCAATGCCATTGACCAAATTGGACAAGCTCTCGTTCATGTGGATTGTCTGGACCAAGGCACTGCTCGAGAGTGGCCAAAGCATTCATATAGTTGACTCTGCATCGCAAATAGTGCTTCTTGAGTGCCTCGATGCGATTTTCCTCCACCAAGGATTGCTTAGTCACTACTTGTGATTTTATGTGAATGCATCGTGCACTGGCATTGAGACAGGGGAGATATTCACGTTGAAATGACTCGGAGGCCTCAGATATATTCTCCAGAGATGAGAGTAGTTGTTTCAGGTCAGGGATATTGGTGGACAGCCTTGCTTGATAAGAATGTTTCTGCAAAGCACTAGTACGGGACGGCAGTTCCGGTGCTGGTCGGGTAGAGAGTAGCCGGTCAAGCATGATCTGTGGTGGCAAATTCCCAGAAATAGGATCTAGGAGATCTGTTGGATCTGTCAGTAGGACGCTGCAATGGACCAACTTATGTTGCTCTCACCATGTTCATCATCTGACAGAAATAGATAAGCAGCTCGTCTCCTTTCATGGCGTTCATTGGCATCCTTCATGAGACCATAGAAGTGATAGCCCCAGGAATGTCTAACCACAATGTCAGCGAGTGCTGATTCAACTTGAGGAATCCAGGTTGGAATCCATCCCTGGATCGCACGGTAACCAATTTTGGCTTTCTGAACGATTGACCGACACCCAGCTGACCTGAGAAGACAAATTGCAGCCTGAGCACCTGTTTTTCCCATCAATGGATCAGGCCTATGACAGTTAGTCTTGGCATGTAGATTGGCAAGATACAGCATACTCATGCTGTCATCTGCAACCAAGCAACCAAGTTCTGTGTCCACTTTATAGATATGACAGTATGGCTTCTTGAGATTGGGGATCAGAGTAGGTGTGCTGTAAAAGTCGGCTCCACGTAAGCGTCCCATGGTTGCTGGAGGCCGGTGGCGCATCTCAACCCCATGATTGCCCCACTCTTTCAAAGGATAGCCACTAGGAATGAGGACACGTCTATGGATAAGCCCTGCTGCAAGATGACTTTCCTGCCGGAGAACAAGGATATTCTCTAAGCCAAACAATGTCCCAACACTTTGATCTTCATCATAAACCATGTTCTTGAAATCATGAGATTCGAGTTCTCCTCGTTCATTGACGAAAAACGACAAGCCATAACAAGGTAATGCAACAGACAAATGGATAGATTTGGGATGGTCTGTGTGAGTGACTGTGACGAGCAGATCATCACGGTCAATGTAGTTGAGACACTCGAAACACTTTGAAAACATCGCCCAGGTTGGACTCCGGATGTCAATGAGAGTTTCGTGACCTTTGTGGATGCGATATGGTTCCGATGAACAGTCAATCATCCAATTTTCAGACGAATCTCCCCACAGTTGAGCAATAGGCTGTATCTCGATGATTTTTGTGGACAGATTTAACCAGTGGACGTATGGGCGGGCAAGTGCTGTCGGGAGGTCTTTTGCTATCTTTTCCAAAGGGACTAGCTCGAGGATTTCATTGGTATCATCACATTGTGCTCGAACCACCAGATCACGACCTCGTAGAGAATAATGTAACTGTGTGTTCTGGAATCACTCCTATGTCACGTACACAGTGTTAAGAACTATACCTTGTATTTGGACTTTATGGATCGCGTCGCGAAATCCATTCCAGGGAGATTAGATGGTACGGGAAAGAAGCCTTGCTGAAAAGCATGGTTAGCAACACACATCTGAATTATCCACTGCATCATCCACATACATCACAAAAGATCTCTGGCAAAAAGGATGACTCGAGATAGCCCGAATTCCTCCTAGGCTTAAACGGCAATCCATCCCATGGTTTTCCATCTGCTTGAAACTTTCCATTGCGGAGGTCAAGGTGCAGTGTTTGAGATGATCGATCATCAATTTCTCTGGTTCTGCATGTAAGCCAAGAAGCATTCAGATGCCGTAGTTGCTCCCATCTATGCACACTTGGTTTGTGACCAGGGAAAAACTTGCCGATTGCAAGGTCGATGCTATGATCTGATGGATCACCGAGGATCTGATCTCTCAAGAACCCCTCGAGTGAGAGGGAGAGACGAAGGCCTCGTTGATGGAGCACTGTTAAATAATCGCAAACATTGTATCCCAGTGAGCCTGAGACCAGATTGGTGAGCTCAAAGGTAGATGACAATCATGGTTCAAACCTACTCGATGGACTGCAATGTGTTACAGGTATCAAGAGTGCGCAAAAGAGTAGTGCGTCGATATCCTCTGTAGAACAGCGGATCTTGCACAGGGTGGCGACACTAACATCAAATGTACTTTGACAGCTGGAAGCCATATTGTGCAAGAATTTGGCACGCTGGAATCCCCAGGTGCCTTATCCAGGTCGTATGATAGGTCCTGAACCCAGCCAAAGGTCTTTTTGCGCACACTACCAAGAAGCTCGATGGCCCGTACCGAGATGCCTTCACTGGGACTTGATGCGAGTACTCGGGTTAGAATCAAAGAAATGGTGTTCATCATCACAGCATCGACAGAGCCAGATCCGACGTCCACAAACAATCCGCTGAGCTCGTCCAGAAGTAAGTCACAGAAAGACGAATCTTGAAGCTCTTGATGCCAGAGCCATACGCCTGTATTCAGATCTAGTGGTCCGACTTGAAAGGCTGCACTCGTGAGGAGTAAATGAACATCACTGCCACGACAGAGGTTGAGAGTTCTACTGTGTAGACCCTTGAGGATGTTGAACCAATGAAGCGAACCACCAGCCCGCAAGTGTCCGAACGAAATGAATTCGTCTACTGAGAGATCCGCGGGACAATGCACTTGCGTTGACAAGACATCATTGGAAGTGTGAGAGGAATGATTTATGTATTTCCGTAGGATGTCAATTTCACCACCGTACTCCAGGTGATCTAGAAGCATAGATGCCTGTAACGGCCATTTTACAAGGTGATCTCTATCTCCGTGCAAGTGACTTTGGAAGACAAAACATAATGTTGGGTCGTTTCGAGAATGCGAGTCCCCGGTACGTTGATAAGCGATATGTGTCTGGTGGCAGGAGACTGGCAGTGACCCCTCACAGGGGATAAAGTACGGTTGCAATGCGGGAACATGCACAAGTAGATCGTAATGCGCCACTGGAAAATCACCATCCCTGAAAGAAGAAAGCAGGACTTTGGGTACAGCGGAACGCCATATACGAATGTATGCTGGGCATTGAAGTTCGAATACGATGACTTTTGCATGTAGTGGCGAGGCGGGCAATGGTGATGAGCAAGCCTCTGAATACTCTTTCCCGGCTGAATCTTCATATCCATCGCAAGTGCGCGTGGTCTGATTGGCAGCACCCTGTTGCAGGTCAACACATCCCTTCTTTTCCATCGCATCTCGCTCGATTCGGGCTTTCAGGGACTGGAGATACAGGGATTTGTCATAATAACGGACGGCGAAACTGTCTTGGGTGAATTTGGTCGAAAGTATCGACCATCCCGGACGAGATTGAGAATGGCGTACAGAGAGGTACTGGTACACACAGGAAAGACGGTGGAGGCTTGCTGTGTTGGATAGGTATAGTTTCTCCAAGAGAACCATCGGAATCTCAGGGGAGTAGTCGGTGAGCATGGGAATCTCCTTCACAATCAACTTATCCAGCGCGACGAAAAGTTCGATTGCGGTCAGGAACGTGGTAGACATGTTTTCTGGAGAATGCGCATGCCAGCGTCGAGAAACATTTGTGAGGTATTTGTCCATCAAGATCTCGATCTGTGAACAAGCCACCTCCACATTCACGACACAGGAAAGCCAATCGTCGATGCCTTGCTCAACCAAATGATCAACATCATACAATGTGATATCAGGCTGGGCCTTATACGCCTCCTCAAAGAAGGCCCCATCCGAGGACAAGAAATCATTGAGGGTGCCACGGTGGCTGGGATGAAAGGAAGTGTCGGGGGGATCGTGAACATGATTCGCAAGAGCATTGCAAATGTATTCACGACTGTTCGGGAGCGAAATTTGTGTGTCTTTTCTAAGTTCATCCTCGGTAGGATTGCGGAATGGAGATGGACGGGTACCAAGCTCCTTCCACCTGGCATCAAGGATCTCTTGAAGATGAATGCACGTCCTCTTTGCCATCTCAGAGAGCCAGATAGGAGAGGAGGAACCGAGCTTGTACAGACGCCGGAAAATCTTGGAGGACATCAGATGAAGAAGGTCACTGGAGAGTTCTGCACTATTGGGACTCCTTGCAAGAGTGCATATGAAGAACAGCATGAACTGTTTGTAGGAAGCACGTCCGGAGGAAGAGCGATCAAAAGACATCTGGATTGCGACTCTAATGGGGAGCCAAAGGGGCGAACGACGCAAAACCACATTCCGTATGTCATCCCAGACAATAACGTCGCGGACACGTTTCATGATGCGAGGACATTCAGTGACGGGAGCGACACCTTGCGAGATGTCCATCAGAAGTGCACTGATAGACTGCAAACTGGAAGGAGGGGAAGGGAGGTCGAGATCGACAGCGCTATGGCAAGAGAGAAAATTGGCGAGCTTGTCGCGAAACACTCCGTTCGGGATCTTGACGGCCGACCCGGGATACGAGCACATCTCACTGCTATCCTTAGGTGTGACCTTAAATGTCTCAAACAACGTGTCGTTCTCTTGCTTTGTCAGGACGATCGCCCTATCTTGAGGTCGGATAATATACATGAGGACATCTGTAGGTAGTCAGCGCGCATCCACCGGTAACCAACAAACATACCTTCTGTTTGCATCCCACGTAACTGAGAAACGATATGCTCGTCCGCGTATTCGGACTCGACCAAAGCTTGCAAGTTGTCCAGCATCTTTGTGATGCGAGACCAATTAGGCTCAGAGATTCTGTCGATGTGCGTGCTATAAGCACGGGCAGCATCGCACACTGGGCGAAGTAACGAAAGATCGGTGATATGGCCGTAGGGGTATTCATAAGGAAGCTGGATGGGTAAAACAAAATGGTAAACAACATATTCAAACGGAGGAGAATGATCAGAGTGTGAACTCGTCGTAGACATGTTAGAGTCAGGTCAAGCGAGGTGAGATTCAAAGTCAGCCCCTTGCCAGTTTGCACGTGCCATTCCGAGTCCATCTGAAATTGGTCGTGAATTTTCGTGAGCTACGATGAACTATCATTATTGCCATAATGATACTGACAGATCATCGAAGGACTGCTGACGGTAGTCGTCGGATGCATCGCTTTCTTAAGCGGTGAGTTCAGATTCCTTGGTTATGAAGCGGTTTGACGGTAGTAATTGTTGATTCTCCGTCTACTGCCAGAAGAACGTGTGCGCACCTTCCATAGAGAACAAGTGCGTTTCCCAGTTTCTTGAGCTAGGTGGCGCAGATTGACTCGTTCCAGAGTACGACAGTTGGGGAGGAAGAGAAGTTTGCCCTCCGGCACATCATAGCTCCTTTTACAGATTGGCAGGTTTATCTGCACCTTCTTGGCTACATGTCCATCGTTCCCAGTGAGTAACACTTCTCTCCTTTGTGGCTCATCATGATGGTGCGAGGTTCATGATATTGACGCAGTGTATGGCGGTGTATGGCATCACCCCCGTAAGTGGTTTCACTGTTGGTTTCATTTCCTTCATCATCCTGGCCCCCTTCTGCACAGAACTATGATCGACCTATTAACCTAAAACATGTGTGGCTAATGTTGATCACAGCTTTGGCACCGCTACTAGTATTAGCCAGCTCCTTACTATCCCACCATTCGTCGTTGCCGGTATGTTTCCCAGTGAAATCAATTTATATTGACAACTCACATTGTCTAGCAATCACCGTTCTCGTCTGGGCGCATTACTCGGATAAGCTCAAGATTCGTTTAGCGTTGATCTATGCTGGCCTCGTCTTGCTTCTTGAATCTCTATCAACATATCAAATGTCCCGCCAGGTACTTTGGTACTTTCCTCATCGTGACTAGTAGTTTTTGCATCATTCCCCGGTGTCATTGCATGGTGCGTGTCAGCTTTCCTATGCAGATATCAATTGCTGAACATCTCGAATAGGCTCGGCAACAATCTTGTAGGACAATACAAACGCGGCGTAGGAATGGCGCTTCACATGGTAACTTTAGTGAAGTCATTGTGTCAAACATTTATCGATCGCAGGATGCGCCATGGTTCGTCCTTGGACGTAAGACATTCGTGACCTGCTCTTTCCCCGTTTTCTAGCTCCTTTGATGCATTCCGTTCTCTGTGTGTTGCTTAGATGGTCTGGAGCTGATGCTTGTCGTAATCGGGCTGATCGACGTGCCCATCTTGGTGATTTCGTATTGGTGAACCAACTGCAGGATGGACGAGGCAGAGCGACAGCACATCGAACGCGGGGAAAAGTCGAGGCTGGTAGATCGTACGTCTGATTTTAGGTACATTTTGTGATGCTAAAACGATTAATGAATTCGGACGAGATGTCCTTTTTCTCTCTTCGCCTTATGTTGTGTCCCCCATCCCCCCGATTCCGGTGTCTTCGACTCTCCTCCAAGGCGGCCAAGTCACGGGACAGTAGCCATGGGAGGACGACCGTAGCATTCAAGCATCTGACAGAGAACACACAAGATATCCGCAAGGCGGGTTCCTTGCAATTCAAGTTGTTGCCTACAGTACGAAAAGACCCTTGACGAAGGTGTTGATTAACCCAGCGTCTTCTGTGCAGTCAGTAGTGCCAACGTCATGGCCACGGAGAAGGGAGATGAAGTCAGGGTTGAGGGAATCAAGGTTACGGTGCTCTGAGGAATACGTATACATACTCGACGGGGGTCCGGTTGACGATATAGGATACCCTTGAATGTGTTGGCACTCCCCCCAAGGACTCATACCACGTTCTGGTGCAGGCATGGGTCGGAATTTTCGCTGCGGATTGAAAAAAAGGGCGGTATTATTTGTGCATGCAGATCTTCCGCCATATCCCTTGCCCCTCACATTGTAGCGAGATACATGTCGTCCGAAGTGAGGTATACAGAAATGAAACACGAGCCCAGTCTTCGCGGTTCCAGTCTATAAATCAGTTAAAATCATCGTACACATTATGGTCCTAGGGAAACAATTTCCACCTCTATCATCTGCCTCGCAAATGTTCAATACTTTACGAAGTCAAATAACTCCGTTGGATCTTCCCTTCCTCCTCCTCGAGCTCCGCAAAAATCCAATTAAGGACACCAGCGAGCCTTACACCCGCCTGCGTGAGTAGCTTCTCGACAACCCACTGCTCCTTGACCGTTCCGGCATATTCGGGGGTATACAGCTCAAAATACGGCGACTTGCGTTTGAACCCGTCGTTCGGGTTCCACTCCTCGTCGTCATGGCTGCAGCCACAGTCATCGTCTTCCTGCGACGCGCGCCCAG